>NDXB01012706.1:39240-49725 GCA_002631895.1 Agapornis roseicollis | reverse complement strand
TTTTTTTTTTATAATTTTTAAAAAAAAATTTTTTTTTTTTTTTTTTTTTTTTTCCCTCAAACTAATCATTATTGAAATATATAATTATTTAGGGAAGTTTGCTTAAAGGTGTTTAATGGTATAAGATATTTGGTCTTGCTCCATTGGAAACAGTTGCCGTTATCACAGAGAGAGCACAGTGTGGACAAAAGCATTCACTTAAAGCCTTAAAGGTTTTATGCTGTTCCCAGCTTGCAGTAGGAAAGAAAGGTATGTAGTCGTCCAGTATCATGTGTAGTTCAATTCTCCTTAACTTCTTGGTTAAGAGCAGCATGTGTGTACTTGCAGCAGGTGGCATGCTGCCTCTCTGCTCCCAGTGGGCAAGACTAAGTGTGTCTTTGGCCTTTGAAAAAGGCAGGGGGGTTAAAATGTGTTTCTGTCTACAGTAATAAGCTTTGCTGGACCAACAGACTTGAGTTGATCAGCAAGGCTAGCTTTTAATCAAAGCATTTATTGCATGTTATTATTTTTCATGTGTTTGGATAACTTTTTATACCCCTAAGTGTTAATACTGAAAAAAACAAAGGAGCTCATAAGAGACACCAAGAATGACTTACCCTTTCCATCAGTGCAAAACCTCTACTCCAGTGTTAATAGCACAGGAAGATATATATCTAGATGTTAAGCGCTCACTTTATTTGGTTTCTGAATTAAAAAGAAAGGACAAAGAATTGGTACAAATAACATTACACCTGAGATCTCAGGCTTCTTGTGTAGTTGTAGCATAGAAAACTAGACTGTAGACCCCAGTATTTTTCTTTTTTTTTTTTTTTTTTAACTACTGTATTTTTGCAAAGTATTCTTTGTTGTCTAAGGTCATGATATATAGTTTAGGCTTGCTTAAAAATGAGAATCTGGAAAGTTAATGTAATTACATAAAGAACATTAACACTCTTTTACATGAGCAGTAAGTGTTTATGCAAATAAAACTGCATTGTTGATAGACAATGGTTTTAAAGCAAAATATGTTTTATGCTGCTTGTTTATGATACTTTCTTAAGTTAGAGTTGATACTTTAGAATACGCTGAAGTTAGATGTGGGATATACTGCTGAATAGATTTAAATTTTGTTGGCTCTTTGTGCTGAGATTTCTAGTATTAATGGTGATTTTTCTGGCAGTTTTAAGGAAAATACTCTTTCACAAGGAAGAAAAGTCAGGATAATATTTGCTTGTCTTTCTGCTGTGCAAATGAACCATTAAATCATCTGACACCTGTTTGTTTGGCAAATAAGCAAATGTGTGTGCACTAGCTGGTAGAATTAAGGATCAGAAAGAGATTAAAGCAGTTTTAAAAGACCAATTCCAAGGGTTGCTGGAGTTGGGATTCTAATGGCCTGCTGAGACAAGAGAAGAGCTTGCTACTAACAGGATGTCACAAATAGTTGAGAGTTTCTTTATGAAACACCTTTGGAGTGCTCATGGGTATGGAAGTGTTAGGGCAATGTAAATAGAAAAAGTCTGGTGGAACCTGGTAGCATTGTATTGGCAACTGCAGGTGTGATAGTGTGCCCAGGAGTGGACCTGCTTTATAAATAGCTGAGGAGGAAAGAAGAAGAGTGGAGTTTTCCAGTGTGCTGGTATTTGTAGGGAAACTGCCAGTAGGTATGTGAGGGAAATAAAAATACTCAAGCTGTTTCGTAGAGAGAAAAGGAAGAGTTAGCAAATGATAGCAAGCAATTATAGTGACTAATGATGAGAGGGAAATGGAGAAAGACCATGACAAAAGTTTGCCTATCACTGTCAACATAGTCGTGGTGACAGTGGCAGTATCTGCCTTGTTTGTTCAGGCTCTTGCCTTGAGAGACCAGACAGATTTGGAGTATTTTTGATCATCCAGACTCCTTTTGGAAGGACATGGTGGGAGGCACCAAGCTCAAGCTGAGACGGAAAATTCTAATCAGGGAGAAAGAAAGGTTAAGGAAAAAACTGAGGGTGGTCAAGCACTGGGAGAGGTTGCCAGAGAGACTGTGGGGTCTCCATCCTTGGAGACGTTCAAAACTTGACTGAGCAATCTACTTGGCTTTGCTTTTAATCAGTGTGTAGGACTAAATGTCCCTTTCATCCTCAGTCAACATTATGGTTCCATGATTTATCTATAGGAGAGCAGCTTTTAATTTAATCTTCTGTAATGAGCTTCCTTGGGGAGTGAGGCAGGTCACTGTCATGACTTTGTGGGACCACTGGGTGCTTGTGGCTTCACCTTGCCCCAAATGATGGCTAGCTGGCAGGAGTGGTGTCTCAATGGACTTTCTCTGAGGATCTCCTAATCTGTCAGAGATCCAAAATACAGTGCTTGTTTCAACTCCAAGTATCAAATAAATCAAATGCAAGCATTGAATCTACTTAGGATTTCTTTTTAGGGATTCCTGAGCTGAGTCATGCAGCTCATATAGCCAGGGACCAAACTTGTAATTGAAAAGGTGCTGGACTCGGAACTTGTCCAGAGCTAATTCATATTTAGCTTGCAATCTCTACAAAACATATGCGTAATAAGCAGTATTTTATTGATTGCACTTTTTCATATTAAACATTGCTGGAAAGGCTTTTAAAAGGTATTCAGGAGCATTACTGATAGAGGAATTGATTTGTTGTCATTAGAACAGCATTATGCATAGGCCAGAAAAACTCAAGCTGAGCATTTTCTAAAGGCATTGTATGCTGCACTCCTGCATTACTAGAGGTGGAAATTGTTGCAAAGAAGGGAAAAATAAGGAACAAGCCATAAAACTTATCTTCTTCAGCCCCCAGAGCTCTTGCACTGTGAGATGGTGTCCTGGGTTCAGCAGTTGCAGTCAGTTTTCCTTCTCTTTAGTAGCTGGTGTTTTGACTTAACCCAGCCAGGAACCAGGCTGATAAGGCCGATGATTTTGGTTGTTGCTGAGCAATGTTTGCCCTGACCAAGGACTTTGTGAGCCTCATGCTCTGCCAGGGAGGAGGGGAAGCCGGGAGGAAGGAGGGACAGGACTGTACTGACAGGACCAAACTGACCAAAGAGGTATTCCATACCATAGCACGTCATGCCCAGGATGTAACGGGGGGTGATCTGGAAGGCCTAGTTCTCTCGGGGTGGTTGGAAGAGGTGGTTGGTCAGCACTCGGTTGGTGGGGTGTTGTGAGTTATCTGTTGGTGGTTGATGGGATGCTGTATTCTTTTCCTTTATCATTATTATTATTGTTGGTAGCAGCAGTGATTTGTTTTATACCTTAGTTACTAAACTGTTGTTATTTCAACCTGTGGAAGTTGCATTATTTGATTCTCCCCCAATCTCTCTGGAAGCAGGGGAGGNTGCTTTATAAATAGCTGAGGAGGAAAGAAGAAGAGTGGAGTTTTCCAGTGTGCTGGTATTTGTAGGGAAACTGCCAGTAGGTATGTGAGGGAAATAAAAATACTCAAGCTGTTTCGTAGAGAGAAAAGGAAGAGTTAGCAAATGATAGCAAGCAATTATAGTGACTAATGATGAGAGGGAAATGGAGAAAGACCATGACAAAAGTTTGCCTATCACTGTCAACATAGTCGTGGTGACAGTGGCAGTATCTGCCTTGTTTGTTCAGGCTCTTGCCTTGAGAGACCAGACAGATTTGGAGTATTTTTGATCATCCAGACTCCTTTTGGAAGGACATGGTGGGAGGCACCAAGCTCAAGCTGAGACGGAAAATTCTAATCAGGGAGAAAGAAAGGTTAAGGAAAAAACTGAGGGTGGTCAAGCACTGGGAGAGGTTGCCAGAGAGACTGTGGGGTCTCCATCCTTGGAGACGTTCAAAACTTGACTGAGCAATCTACTTGGCTTTGCTTTTAATCAGTGTGTAGGACTAAATGTCCCTTTCATCCTCAGTCAACATTATGGTTCCATGATTTATCTATAGGAGAGCAGCTTTTAATTTAATCTTCTGTAATGAGCTTCCTTGGGGAGTGAGGCAGGTCACTGTCATGACTTTGTGGGACCACTGGGTGCTTGTGGCTTCACCTTGCCCCAAATGATGGCTAGCTGGCAGGAGTGGTGTCTCAATGGACTTTCTCTGAGGATCTCCTAATCTGTCAGAGATCCAAAATACAGTGCTTGTTTCAACTCCAAGTATCAAATAAATCAAATGCAAGCATTGAATCTACTTAGGATTTCTTTTTAGGGATTCCTGAGCTGAGTCATGCAGCTCATATAGCCAGGGACCAAACTTGTAATTGAAAAGGTGCTGGACTCGGAACTTGTCCAGAGCTAATTCATATTTAGCTTGCAATCTCTACAAAACATATGCGTAATAAGCAGTATTTTATTGATTGCACTTTTTCATATTAAACATTGCTGGAAAGGCTTTTAAAAGGTATTCAGGAGCATTACTGATAGAGGAATTGATTTGTTGTCATTAGAACAGCATTATGCATAGGCCAGAAAAACTCAAGCTGAGCATTTTCTAAAGGCATTGTATGCTGCACTCCTGCATTACTAGAGGTGGAAATTGTTGCAAAGAAGGGAAAAATAAGGAACAAGCCATAAAACTTATCTTCTTCAGCCCCCAGAGCTCTTGCACTGTGAGATGGTGTCCTGGGTTCAGCAGTTGCAGTCAGTTTTCCTTCTCTTTAGTAGCTGGTGTTTTGACTTAACCCAGCCAGGAACCAGGCTGATAAGGCCGATGATTTTGGTTGTTGCTGAGCAATGTTTGCCCTGACCAAGGACTTTGTGAGCCTCATGCTCTGCCGGGGAGGAGGGGAAGCCGGGAGGAAGGAGGGACAGGACTGTACTGACAGGACCAAACTGACCAAAGAGGTATTCCATACCATAGCACGTCATGCCCAGGATGTAACGGGGGGTGATCTGGAAGGCCTAGTTCTCTCGGGGTGGTTGGAAGAGGTGGTTGGTCAGCACTCGGTTGGTGGGGTGTTGTGAGTTATCTGTTGGTGGTTGATGGGATGCTGTATTCTTTTCCTTTATCATTATTATTATTGTTGGTAGCAGCAGTGATTTGTTTTATACCTTAGTTACTAAACTGTTGTTATTTCAACCTGTGGAAGTTGCATTATTTGATTCTCCCCCAATCTCTCTGGAAGCAGGGGAGGGCAAGAAAGGGGGGTTGAGTGAGTGAACAAGCTGCGTGGTTGGTTGGGTTTAAACCACGACAGATGGACAGTATATACTTCCATTGTTTGAGAATTTCCAAGAAACTGGTCAGGTAGTTTACATCTTTTTGTACAATGGGTATGGTATGCTTTTAGTGCTTGATTTTGTTTGGATTTGGTATGTTTATATACTTAGGTTTTGTATTCTATTGTAAATAATATTTATATATTTTCTCATATACAATGTTTCACTTATTATAGTCCTAAGATATGTTCTTTATATTCGCACCTGTATTTAATGTAGTAGTGTAGCATCATACTCATTTTTCACAGTTCATGATTTAAGTAGGGCAAATAATATTCTGCAGGAAGGCAGCGCCAAAGCTCCTTGGCAGTGGCTGAATCTCTCTCTTCTGTAAGAGGAGGCTAGTTGATGCAAACAGAGCTTCCAGTTAATCGAATGGGACTGAGCAGATGACCAACCTTGGAGGGGTCCCCGCAGAGCAAATCTGTGCATGTGAAGACCCTGTTCTTCCTTGTCCCAATCATAGGCATCAGAAATACTGAGCTTGAAGTGCCCTGGTCACTGCAGGCCATGTAGGTGGATAATGCTGGCCATCTTGTAGTCAAGAGATGAATTCATTTTCAAATCAGTTAATAGCGTAACAGAAGCCATGTATAATTGCCTTCTAAAAAAATCTGTCAGAAGTTTGGTGCGTAGTAAATGTGAAAGCTAAAATATGGAATAAATTATCAAATGGCCCAAATTCAGTGTCTCTTTGAAGGCTATGGGGGGGATAGAGGAAATTACACTTGTATTTTACACCTGCCAAACTGAATTACAGCAACAAATCTGTATAATTACAATTCAGAGACCATGATTTATTCTCAGAGGTAGGTAATTAGAAGTAGGACTGCACTTGAAGGTTCAAATTGGATTCTTAGAAAGAGTCCCTTACATGAATATGACCCGTACAAAAATCAGTGTATTTATCTTTTCTATTTTAAGAATTTTGAATCATAATGTAAAGTGACTCATCCATTATTTTCTCATCTCTTCATCAGTGAGACACACAAGAAATTTTTTCTTTGACTGTTTCCCGGCAAATGTGAAATCTTTACAGTTTCTTCTCTTTTCAACAGAGCATTACATGTGTGTACCAAGAGGAAAACAAAATAGACCTTTTGTCTCTTGAAGTATGTGTTTAATTGCAGAAAAAATGAAGAAAAAGCTTTTGGTGAATTACAGGTTACAAAGTCAGTAACTTCTATCTCCTTTCTGCAGTAGCTAACATTTCCCTCCTTCTCTGTCCCCTGTCAAGGGTCCTTGTATGAGCTATAAATGCAGGATGAGCAGTGCAATCGGTGGAGAGTGCTGTTGTTACCTCTGGTTAGAAGATTAATTACTGGTAGGCCACATTTTCAACTGAATGGCAGGATTACAATAGGTTTCGTGGGTCTGTGCTTCTGTCTCGTGACATAACTATGGGAACAGAGTGAAAAGAAGTAAAAAATATCTTTTTATCACTAATATCTCAGTGACCTGTAGAAAAAAAATACTTTGTGCCCCTTTTCCACAGAGATTCTGTTGTCCCTCTAAAGAATAGACTGATGTTAGTGCAAGAAGTTATGATGTTAGTGCAAGAACTTAGTGGTATTTTGTGTTACTCAGTAATGGTTTTTGTTTACCTATGCGAGACTCAGAGCAACTGTGACTTTCCTAATGACACAGAAGTCTTGATCTTGCTCATTGCTGTTAGCAAGTGAATGGGGTCTTAGTGAATTGAATACTGACCTCTAAAAAAGTATCTGCTCCTGTTGGTGGCAAAACAGTCGCAACACAAGGAATTCCACTGAATTTAATTCGTTGGTAATTAACAGCAACTTTTGATTACAGATTTGGGTATTGGAATTGGGAAAGCAGACTTAAATTGAGGAAGCACTTCCTTAAATTTGGCTGTGGTGAAGATTGGTGTGGGATGTACAGCTCACAGTGGTGTCATGACTGTGGGGTCCACTGCAGTTCTCCCCATAATACCCTGAATTCCCTCACCACCGAAACTTGCCCTTTACCCCAGCTAAACCCTAGTCACAGCTTAAAGGCAAAAAGGCTCTAAGGAGCTTATTGCAGTGTAAATACACTGAAACCATATGGTCTATCAGAATCATAATATCACTTCGGAGGCTCAGAAATAGCATGTTTATTAGCTGTGATCATGCCAGAATTCTCATTTAAATGAATAGCCATAAGTACTCAGTACATTTCTACACCCATACAAAAGCTTTTGTGCAGTTTGGGTTGAAATACAAGGCATCATCATCCATAGAACAGTCAAAGGCTTTTTGGTTGACCGCTGTGTCTGCAGCCATCTAGTTAGGATCATGACTATACTTACCACGTAAGATGATCTAAAGTGCACATCTATAGAGGATGTTCTATGCTTTAAAAGAACTGTTTTCTTTCAGAAAGCATTTCCTGATACTGCTGCTATTTTGCAATTGTGTTTCCTCTGCATTATTTGAAGTTAAGCTCATTTTGTTCTGACTAATTACTGTCTCTTCTCAGTGCTTACATTCTTCAGAAATTCGTAAGCTGTAGGAATCCTCATTATTTGCATCTTCTGTAAGCTTGGAATGCTTGGCTATTTTCCTCTTTATTCACACATGAGTTCCTCTAGTCTTGGTTTTGCTGTAGCTTTTTGATTTTGGTGTTTTTTTGAACTTGCTCCAGCCTTTCAACATAAATCTATCAAAACAGCTCCTAGTAGTCCATATAAAAGATGAAATTAGAATTGTATGGATGTTTCTAGAGGTTCCTTGACGTGTAGATTCTTGTGGGTGGATTGTGCAGTCTGTATTTATAGTGGCATGTGCTTATTCTATACATAGTCTCACTAGCATCATTGGCATAGCTCACTTCATCCTATTCCTTAATTCCCTCATCCCCTCCTCAAAATTCCTTGTCAGAAATGCAGGTTTTGGCCATGGGGAGTTCTTAGTTTCCAGGAGTATTAGTTGTGATGTGACTTCTCCATTGCATCCAATACACCAAATATCTCAGGAAGACGCTTTGATAAATTTCAAATTCTAACACTTGCAAGACGGACTCATTTGTATTTTGTAACAGTAATGTGATCCTTGCCAGGACCTGACATTTATTTCCTCCTGCACTATTAATTGCTTAAACTTGTAGATGTGTGAGTATGTATTTTTAACTTTACTTATGAAAAAACAGAAGTGAACTGTGTAGAAATATTTCATACTCAAGACATTTTTTATTTCTGACCTCTTTGTCTTTTAATCTTTGCCTTATTTTTATCCCATGTTTGGTGGTTGGTTTTACTTTTTTTCTCCCCCTCATCTGGGGAAAATTTGCTCAGCTTGGGTAGCATTTTGCTGCTGTCTTGCTCTGTGCAAGCCTAACCTCAGTGGATAAATCCATTTTCCATCACAGCTCTTTGTCCTCCCTGTCCACTTCAGTTGACTTTTCTTAAGTGCTGTTTCTGCTTAGTGGGATGATCTGAATCCACTGATGGTTTCTTTCAGTAAAAATCATCATATTTGTTCCTTTCCCTGAAAGTATTTGGAAATACCTGTATTGTGTTGAACTTGTGTCTTGCTGTTGGTTCTTACATGGTTGTACAACTACATTTTCTCAGTTTTACCATCCGCACTAGATTGGTATTATCATCACTTAACATTTACAGCGACTTCAGGTTCTTGCATCATTTTTTCATAGACTGACTTTTTAAAATGACAGACAAAAAACTGAATGAAGTTGAGCTTCACATCAGACAAATACTACTCACGAGTACCCCAAGTTAATTTTTACTTGTAGCGAAACATGAGAGCCATCAAGATGGGCACTTATTTAATCTGAAGCATCATACTGCTTTTGCAGCATCCATTTCCCAGTGATGCCCTAGACTGCTAGGCTGAAGAAATACCCATTATTGTCAACTGTCTCATAACAGGATTAGCTCTTACATTTGTCTGATCTCTTTCACCATCACTGTAGAGGAGTGCAGGATGGAACTTGCTGTGATTAGATGTTGATTTGCTTTGTGGTGACTGTGCTGTCCTGCTGTTCCTCCTCCCCTGTGCTGGGGAATATGGTGGCACAGGCGCCTTGCTTCCACTCTGGCTGAAGTACTATATTTGGCAATGAAAGGAAGGCAAGAAAACATCATAAAAATTCCTAGTGCCACATTGACAAGATAATATGTGTGGTTGAACACTTGAAAACATGAAATAAAATCTTGGGATGCTAGGATTGTCTGATGAGCAATCATTTTCATGACAAATCTCTCGATTTGAGAAATACTTGAAAAAAATAAACAGATTTGGTGATTATTTTCCTTGACATCACCCAACACTTTTTTTTTTCCTTTTTCTCCAACCATGCATTAAACTACAGTACTTTGTTTCTTGCTACATTTTCCTATCCCCCGTTCCATTTTTTTTTATATCCATCTTTTGGGGGTGGGGACTACCTATGACTACAGTACTTGTAATTGATGATTTACTAAATGCAATTCTCTTTTACAATCTCTGTCATTTTTAATGTCTGTCTGTTCTGGGTTCAACAGTAGCAGTCATTTTTTTTGCCTTCTTAGTAGCTGATGCAGTGCTATGGTTTTGACTTTTGGCCTGGGAACAGCACCAATAACACCGATGTTTTTAGTTGCTGGTCAAAATATTTACTCTGACCAAGGACTTTATGAGTCTCATGCTTTGCCAGGAAGGAGGAGAAGCCGGGAGGAAGCAGAGACAGAATACCTGACTCAAACTAGCCAAAGAGGTATTCCATACCACAGCATGTCATGCCCAGGATGTAGAACTGGGGCAGTTACCTGGAAGGGCTAGTTCACTCAGTCAGGCTAGGTATGAGTCGGTGGGTGGTGAGCAGTTGTATTCTCTTACCCTTGTTATTTCCCATATCATTATTATTACTGGTGAGAGCAGTAGTGGTTTGTGTTATACCTTAGTTACTGGACTGTTCTTATCTCAGCCCGTGGGAGTTACATTCTTTCGATTCTTCTCTCAATCCCTCTGGGAGCAGGGGGAGGAAAGAGGGGTGTGTGCAAGCGGCTGCATGGCTGAGTTGCTGACTGGGCTTAAACTACAACACTGTCCCATGCTCCTGCTTTGCTTTTCTTTCTTATGTGCTCTTTTTTGCATATTTTTCCTTGCTGCCTAAGCCTGGCTAATGCAGCTTGCTTTCTTTATTGTATTTTTTGAGCTTTGTTCCATTTCATATCTCAAATCTTTGCAAATTATTTCTCAAAATCAGCTGCCATTTTAGAATTAGATGAACTGGTCAATCAGAAAATTAGAATTCAAGCTCTGAGCTTTTGGTTTGATATTCTTTTTTTTTTTTTTTTTTGTTAGAAGC
>NDXB01012706.1:10872-39159 GCA_002631895.1 Agapornis roseicollis | reverse complement strand
AAATTAAAATTCAATCTCTGAGCTTTTGGTTTGATTTTTTTTTTTTTTTTTTTTTTGTTAGAAGCAAAGAAGCACTTTTTATTATGTTGTAAGGATGAGGTCTCTAATACAGTCTTAATTGCTTTGCTCGTTACTTTGGTAGAACTGGTACAGATTTAATGACACTGTTGCAGCTGGCATTTAGCTGATTGGAAAAATACGACACTTGTGTTTCAGTTATTGCAAGTGAGAAAATGCTGAAACTGGTTTATGCTACTCCTTTTTCCTGCTTTTTTGTTTCTTTCCTGCTTGCTTTACTCCCCATTTGTTAATATGAGCAGTTGCAAGTGAGAAAGTCCTCATAAAGCCTGACTAGACAGAATTCAGAATTCTCTGTATTAAATACTACATTCTCTGCATGTGGTAATTACTATTATTTCTTTTGGTAAAGCCAAACTAGGACACCAGGGTGAGTGTGTGTGTGTGCACACACCTAAGTGTGGTTTGGGGGGCACCATTGCTTTTATATTATGATGAAGTCTGTATTCAGGAAAATAAAGACCTGAATTTTGTTCATAACAAGAAAGATGTGAAGAAGTAGCGAAGAAATGATTTTGGAGAAATGAGGAGGGGGTGAGGAAGTGGAAGGGGACTAGGCTCGTCACAAAGCATATAGATTGTTTCAAAAGCATTGCTAGAAATGCTGAGATGGGCTCAACTGCTGGTAGCTGGAGAAGGGCAGTGTTCATACCGGCAGAAAGATGGATTTTCCAGAAGTCTGGGACTCTCTTGCCATTTCTTTAGCAGATATCAAGGACCTTTGGCAGCATGTAGCTTTGTTCAGGTATGTAATGAGCTACATTGGTAAGTACTCCTTCTGTTCTTGTGAGCTACATAGTCAGAAACTCAAGACAATATCAAAAAAGCATATACTGAAAACTTAACGTGGCTTAAATGTTGGGTTTTTTGAAAGGCATAGAGGAATGCTTAAAACAAGGTGGTGAAACTTGTAACTCCCCTGAGCTGTCAGACCTCTTTGAAGCTTTCTTGTGCAGTTTTCCTTGACCTTTCTCCAGATCATCTCCCACAGGAGCAGTCTCTCCAGATGACATAATAATCAAATACTCTGATAAACCTATGTATGGTAGTTAAGTGTTACCTGTGCATACACACTTGTGTGCTTGCTGATCTGTGGATGTGCATGGATCCATAAGGAATCAGGCACCTGTGCACACCATTGGTCAGGCTGGTGTTTGGAATATGTATAAAATCTAAATGTCTGGAAAGCAGTGATCTTATTCACAAAAGCCACTTAATGAGACAGCCAGTGAGGAGGTAACATCTTCAAAAATATTTAGGGCCACTCAAAGCCTGAAAAGGCAACTTTCTGAAATCTTTAAAGACCAGTATCATTCAGGGAAGACCTGAGTGGTTCCCATGCAATGACAGTACTGTCTTTTAATGTTATAATCTTTCAACTGATTGACAGGAAAAACATCTCTTGATTATTTTATACTGAGATCTATTTGCTACCTGGAAATGCAGCTTGTGCTGAAGAATATTAATAGTTTAAAGGTGTCAGATGTCAAAAGAGAACTGGCTTCATTACACTGCATTAAGCATGTTAGAGTAATAACATACTGTGTCCAAGTTGTTGGGCAAGCAGGGCTCATGAGTCTTTCTCTCACTTCAATATGGCACTCCTGACACTCTTCACATGAACAAAAAGCAGGACTTTTTTAAAGATTCCTGCTATTCCTGTGTGCAATCCCAGGCAGAGCTACAGGTTGGGCAGAGAAGAGGTTCAGAGCAGCCCTGCAGAGAAGGACTTAGGGGTGTTGATTGAAAAGAAACTTAACATGAGGCAGCTTCAGTGTGCACTCACAGCCCAGAAAGCCAACTGTATCCTGGGCTGCATCAAAAGGAGCGTGACCAGCAGGTCAAAGGAGGTGATCCTGCCCCTCTACTCTGCTCTTGTGAGACCTCACCTGGAGCAGTGTGTGCAGTTGTGGTGTCCTCAACATAAAAAGGACATGGAACTGTTGGAACAACTCCAGAGGAGGCCACGAGGATGATCAGGGGACTGGAGCATCTCCCATCTGAAGACAGGCTGGGAAAGTTGGGGCTGTTTAGTCTGGAGAAGAGAAGGCTGCATGGAGACCTCCTAGCAGCCTTCCAGTATCTGAGGGGGGCCTAAAGGGATGCTGGAGAGGGGCTCTTCATTAAGGACTGTAGTGACAGGACAAGGGGTAACGGGTTCAAACTTAAACAGGGGAAGTTTAAATTGGATATAAGGAGGAAGTTTTTTTATTGTTGGGGTGTTGAGGCACTGGAATTGGTTGCCCAAGGAAGTTGTGGGTGCTCCATCCCCGGTGGTGTTCAAGGCCAGGTTAGACAGAGCTTTGGGTGGCATGTTTAGTGTGAGGTGTTGTTGGTTATGGCAGGGGGGTTGGAACTAGATGATCTTAAGGTCCTTTCCAACTCTAACTATTCTATGATTCTATGTTTTGCTTTTGTAAGCTATATTAAAAATTTTTACTGTTATATTTAATGTCCTTATTTATGCAATAGACTGTTTCCTTTAATGTTGCCTGTGTTTCAGAGGTAAATGAATTTAATCCCATGGTAAATTCATACACACCTTCAGTCCTCTAACTGTCAAGCTTTTGTTGTTAGTCTAGGAAGTATTTGTTTATTAGACTTTTAAAGTTTTACATGTTGAGACCAAGGACATGTGCCACTGGTTCCTATCTCATTCTTTCTGAAGAAAAGTATCTATCACATTCATTTTCAGTGTTTGTAACCACATATTACAAGTTGTCAGAAGGTGACAGCTTTTAAAATAGGATCATGTCCTGCTTTTCCACTAACACTGTAAATGAGAGATCCTGTATAGTTTGCTTTATCTGCTTTATAACCCAAATCATGTGTTTTTTCTGATGTTACTGTTTAATATATACATGCCTTTGGGTATTTTATGTATATCTGACCTGTTGAATAGCCTGAAGATTGCTCACATTTCTACCCATCTCCACATGGCCTTCCGTGATCATGCCAATGCGTGGGAATTAGAAGACAGCTACTTATAACTTGTACAGCAATAACTGATTGTACAATCATGATTGTACAGGAATGACCACATTACCATGGCTTAGAAACATTATCCTGTGTAATTTGAGCATGCTTTGGCCTAAGAAACAGTGAATAAATCAGTTCAGCTTAGCTTCCTTCCTCCTAGGCTAAGCTAGCTTGAATCACCTTACACTGCTCATGGTTAAGGGCAGGAGTGAGGCTGGCTGAAACACACAACGTGCTGGCCTTACGAGATGCACTGAAGTGGCTTAAATTTTGTAAAATCAGTTTTGCCAGAGCCTGCCTTATAATTAAAGTGACATGCTGTAGCTGTGATGTGAACTGCCTTTGCTCTTTCACCACACATGAGTGTGATGTGCATGGTGGTGATGGGACAGGTGAACCAGATCACTTCTGGAGAAAATGCCACCCTGAGTTACCAAAATACATGTTAAGCCATTTGTCTGCATATAATGTAGACAGAGCTATTTCCAGAATAGGCACTTTACTCTAAAATATGAAAGTGTTATTAGATATCACAATAATTAGACTATTTCATTTGCAGTGTATGAGGCATGAAGACAGTATTTCCAATTTGTGTACTATCTGCTTGCATACAAAAATCCCTTCTTGCGCAGATGCTCACAAAACTTCTTCCCCATGTGGTTGGCAATGTTTGTTTTACCAAGGAGACAGAAGTAAAGCAGGTCTGCAGAGCAAGAGCATCAAGACTCCAGTGTGTGCTTTGAGTGGACTTGAAGGCTTTTCCTTCCTCCTAGCTCTGATCTGCTGTGTTGGACTAAAAATCCCTCAGCAGAAGGAATGCATTAGGAGAGTCCTTGACTACGTCTTGCAGTTTCACCTGTGTGCTCCAGGACTTCTCCATAGTGTGTGTCACATCACAGTAAATGAGAGTGGTTGGGATGTCCAGAGGCACAGTCTTTGGGAACTGAAGTACTAATGCAGACACATCTGCTCATATACTCACTTCTATCAAACATTTGCTAGAATAGTTTTTTTCAGGTGAGAGATTAAAGTATGGGGGAGGTTAATGCTATGTTTATGAAAGCCCATGATTTTATTGGTTTTATTAATTTTCTTTTTCTCCAGCAGAATATTCATTTGTCCCTTGAAATTAATTGATCTGCTCGTCATTAAAATCAGTGAAGATATCATTTAAGTAAAAAACAATGAACTAAGCTTGCAAGAAAAGTTCAAGCTCTTTCTCAGTGTTAAAGGGCTGAATCAGTGCCATGTCCCTATCGGTGTCCAATTGGAGAAAACTTAAGTGACAAACCCTGTTTTGTTTGTGATCCCAAGAATCAGATTAAGATGCAAATGAGGCCAAGTACTGTAATTAATCAGTTGGTTTATTATGAAAGGACAATTATTATAAAAAAGGGAAATTATTGTAATAAAGGAAATAGCGATAGGGCAAATTGGAAAAAAGATAGAAAAGAAGCTTGGATTTGGAGTGTGGAGGGAGAGAGAGAGAGTCACCACCATGGATCCAGCAGTGTCCCAGGGATCTGTCATCATTGTTGCTGGGAGCCCTCCAGAGTCCATAGTCAGTATCGGAGTTGGTGGGAGCCCTTCAGAGTTTGTAGTCAATATCGGAGCAGAGTGTCCCCAGGAGTCCATAGCAGTCGTTGGAGGTGGGTGCCCTCTTGAAGGTGTACTTGTGGAGTTGCCCCCTTGAAGGTACCCTATGGGGTGTGTCCTTCATGGAGTAGTCCTGATGGAGTAGTCCTCCTGGCAATGTCTCTTTTGTTGATTACCTTTTCCCCCATTTATAATGAGTTGGGGGGAGTACCTCTGCTTTTCATGTCATGTACTACATACTCCTGGTGGACCAGTTTTGCATGTCTTGCAGACAGCTCTTCAACTGCAGGTGTCTGCAACAATTCTTGGGTTAATGGCCAGACCCCAATCCTCAAGATAATGGACAGAGGAGTCTTACCTCAGCTCTTCCCACCCATCTCTCGGCAATGGGTGTTGGAGTCTTATCTCAACTCCTCCTACCCATCTCTGAGACAATGGTCAGTGGAATCCCATTTCAGCTTCTCATACCAATCTTTGAGACAATGGACAGTGGAGTCTTATTTCAGACCAGTCCCTCCATCTCTTTTCCCCTTGGATTGCTCCTTTCTGTCTTCTTTGGGACTAAGAGTATCAGTGGGATAAGCTATACTTTTGCTATCTCCCCCTCTCTCCCCCCCCTTCTCAATTTTTTCTCTCAGTGATTTCATCTTTAAATAGTTTATCCTTTATATTTCACAAAACAAAACTAGTGATTCTTGCATCATGTACATTTAATTACTAGTTGCTTTTAATTTAAGATTTTGTCAATCAGGCCAGGAAAACAAGGCACAATATTTGGAAAAGTTATTTAAAAATGGTTAAAACCTTATATACTCTCATCTGACACCAGGCAGAATTTGCTGCAGAAGGTCAGTAATGAAGTAAAATCAAGTGCCATGCTTCACGTATGGAAGAGTAGGTCGGCACCAGCACAGCAGTTACCCTCTTGCATCTCTAAAGCAGTTAGTGCAATATCATTGTGTCAAAATAACTTAGTGCTTCTGCTCAGCCTTCTGTAATCACCTCATTTTGATCCAGACAGCTGAAAGAGCATGGGGGAAAACTGATCTAGCTTAAGGATTTAAAAAAATATAAATTGGAGACAGTTCTGTTCTGTGATGGGGACTCTGGTGGACATCTCAGGATGTCTGGAAAGCTTGTTTGCTCTTGCTGTGTCTTGTGCTGGTGATATGGCAGTCCCCTGCGGTGGGACATGGCCAAAACTCTCTTTTCTGCAGAGCTCCTTATGTGGCCAAAAGAGTGAGTATTACCTTTCTGCCGTGCAATCTGTTTCTGAGAGTCTCCTCACTTGTGTAACCTGAACAGCAAAGGTTTCTCATCCAGGTTGGTGGCAAAATGCCTGTTGAGCTTAATGTTGGAGCTCCTTTTGTGCAGTGTTAAATGTTTGTATGAGACTTTTTTCCCCTGATTATGTAAAATACATGCAAATTTTTGCAGTAGAGATGAAATGTGTACTACATGAACTTTTGGAATATTACTGCTCACTACTGGTGCAGCTGAGATGTATAGAAAGCTGAGATGCATATAAAAGGCTACAAGAATTGTTAGAATATTCATGTTTTTATGTATTAAGAGATTTATATTTGTGAAAATGAGGAAGTCTCATATATCTGTGGATTCCTGACTTTTTCAAAGAAAAGCAGTAAGTGGCCAAGCGTGTTCTGGGTTTATAGAGTATTTTACACAGAGTTTGAATGATACCATGTTCCAATAAAATGAGATACAGGCAGGTCATTTATCTTTTCACTTGTGTATGTTCTAAATTACAAGGTAGCTAGGTTGGTAGTGATGTATTTTCCTGTTGTTACTGATCTATAACCTGAGACATTTCCCCTTAACAACTGGACATAATAGCCCTAAATGGTGTGACTGCTACCAGCATGTGCTGGGTCCTTCTGTTCAGTTGGCATTTTGCCCACCCAGAAATTGTTCAATAAAAACTCAGTAAAATATATGGGCATGTAGTACTATTTTTAAAATCCCTACCAACTACTTTCCTTATTTTACCTCCAACATTTACTGTTGTTCATTTGCTCAATAATATTATCTGTATTGGTAAAGTTAAGGGGAAATATTTAATGGATATTCTCAGTTGTAAAGAAATGTGGTGGAGCTAATTTTCAAATAGATGGTATAAGGTAAAAGAATAATATGCAGATTTTGACCTGAACTTGAATAGTGGCATAGCTAAAAAAAGTCACTTATGAACCAATAATGCAGATAGAGGAGGTAAAAATACTGAGTTTCGAGAATGTTACATGAGCTATAATTGCAGGTCTTGCTCATTCTTCAAAAACAACCAAGCCAAACTCAAAAACCAACTCTTCATTCCTTTTGGCTTCAGTAAATATTGTGTGGGGTGTAAATGCACATTTCCAGTGTGAAGCCATGGGTAATACTTTATATTTCAGAATAGTTGAATAAAAGTATGACTACTTAGCCCGTTTTTTGCCACTGGGTTTAGGTGTTCTGAAAACCTGGGGCTTGGGGCTTTTTCTCCTTTTCTGTTTCTTAGATTTTGATGGAAAAAGATTTGTGGCTGGACCTGCTTTTGCCAGGTACATCTGAGCAAGATTAGTTGGCTCCTACTCAAAGAGAGCATAAGGACAAGAGCAGTTCAGCACAGCTGGGTACAGGAGTGGGAAGCCAAAGCCTGGAAATAGCCATTAGCCATGTCCTGGCAGGCAAGAGCAGGAATCAGATGACTCCCAGGCAAGATGGGAGGGTGCTGCAGCATCTTTGTTACATGATATTGGTGAAACCTTGAGCTGATCAGATTTTCTTTGCCAAGAAGTCGTTTATTAAAAGTAGGGTATTTTTTGTACTTTTGTATTGCAGTCTCTTGTGATTCCCCTAGGAATATCCTGTAATTGAAATAAAGTAACATTAGCCTGTATCTTGAATACATCTGTTTGGTATTCAGGTTGAAAAGCAGGGGGGTGGAGTGGTAGAGGAGATAATTAGAGGAAAAATACTTAAGTTTGTTGCTTTGTATTTTTTGATGATCTTACTTTGGAAAAAATATGTAATAAGTATTTTCTTCCCTGCTGCCCTCTTCTCTCCTGCTCTTCTCTATTTCATTTCAAAGATGCAAATATTTTATGAGGAGATTTCATTATATAGATTTTTTTTTCAATAATGTGAGACAGTTCTCAATATAAAAGATAACAAGCTTTTCTACCAATTGAATGGACTTTAGTCTTCTCGACTACAAATTTTGGTTAGAGTATGCAGATATATGGAAGGTACAGGATATATTTAAGAAACAGACTGCAGCTTAATTTTCTTTGCATCTTTCTCTCTTACAAATTTAAATACCAGGAATTTATTTGAGATAATGGAAATTCCCAGAACCTGAGCAGCAGCTCTGCAGAGTTGCCTGGGGTTTATGAAGTAAGTGCATGCAGAAGAGACAGAGGTTCCTCTTGCTCTGTGAAGTGCTGCAAAATATTTGTCTTCCTGGCTGGATGCAAGAGCAATAGAGCACACAAGCAGACAGGTCAGCATGAAAAACAAACACAGAAATTTTCTATTTCCCATGATGATTTAAAAGCTGCACAGCTGTAATAAAATCATTATTATTGTACTTTGTTTCTAAACTGTGATTTCACTGTTTATTAGAGTTGATAGGGAAGATGTTCATGTTCTGTATCAGTTTGGCCCCAGACTCTTGACACATCTCCAGCCCAGGTGACCACATCTGTAGTCCCTTGAGAACAAAGGTCACAGTGTTTTCTAGGGGTAGGAGAATCAAAAGTAATAATATAAAACACGAAACAACAACACCTCTCCCTTTCCCCTCAAAAAGAAAAGAAAACCAAAACAACAAAAAAATCCCCACTACCAAAAAGCCCCAGACAACCAAACCCCAACATGGTCTATTACATGTTATGTTTCCAGAGGAAAGTAGTGAGAAGCATGAGGGCTTGTCAACTGGGGCATTGGAGAAGTTTCCTTTTCTCCTGTGAGTGCAGGGAGGCTTGTCAGAGGCTGAGCCATGCTTTTCCCTTCTGCTGAGGATGTTCATTTGTTTTGGCCAGTTTTGGTGTCACAGGTAGCTGCCATGGTTGGTTGGTTTTATTTGTTTTTATCCTCTCCTTTGTATATGCTTTAAATTAAAAACCACTTGTGGAGTTTAGGGCACATAGAGTTTAGGGCACATAGTGTTTATATAAGTTAGCTTAAATTTACAGCACTATCTTTTTTCCCTCCCCCTAGATCTCTCAGTAATTACAAGGATAGATTATTTTATCTAGAGCTTTTCCAGGCACAGTACTTTAGTCAATAAGGTTATTACTTTGCTCCTATTCAAAAAATCTGGTTTTGCAACTTCTACCATCATACATTCCCTTGGGAATTAGCCTAATAGGAGACATATAGATAAAATTGTAACGATTTTGTGGAGGTCTACTAAGGCACAGCTCTCTTTTTCTTTCTAGTTTATGTACCCTTCCTTTGAGTTCACTGCCAAAGTTAGAAAAATATTTGGATGTAGCACAGATCTTGCTCTTTATTTGAATATGAAAGGGTGTCTCAGCCAGTAGACTTTACCCTGAATCACATGCAGCATGTCTATGTTACTGTTAAACTAGTGCTGCTGTTGTCTGACCCATCAACAGTACAAATCCAGCATAAAGTCCATTTCAAATATGCTTGAGCTCCTGCAGTGACCTGGTAGCATCTCTAAACACATGTGAATGGAACCTTGGTTGTCTGCTCTGGATGGGATCTGTGGTGCCATCCTTAGTTTACAGAATATGTAGGGGAGTAAAGTAGAGGGTTAATTTTTTGGGAAGATTGGAAATATGAGCTTTGTCCTTGAAGGCTCTTTTTTTCTCAGTTCATCTGCATCTGTATGTGGCCAACTAACGGATGTGGTGAAGTCATAAGCAATGTGGATTTTTTTTGAGAACTGGGAAAGATTTTTGTCTTAAAGATCCATAATTATTCTAGTTTTATGTCCATAACTTATATGCTTGCAATTTTAATAATTTTATTAATTATAATAAAGATGTAAAGCTGGCTATGTATCTGGCTTGACATACCTAAGATAAAATTAATGACCACTTGAATTGGGAAATAAAAAGAATGTATGTTTGTGTGTTTCTCTTCCAGTATGGGGGAAATCTGACATGTAACAATCTTCAGAAAGCACGTTCTTCCATATTAATTGTGTAGAGATTAAAGGAAAACCTGACAGAATAAAGGAAAATGAGAAAAGTGTTAAGCAGGATCATTTTTTTTTCTTGGAAATCCAGATACTGACTTCTGTTAAAACACACACCACACTGGGGCAGCAGTTAGCAATTCTAGGTTGCCTGAGCTCCAGTCTCATATCACAAGTGTTGTGTTTGGCATTCTTGAGGAGACTGGCAATTGATTCCGATTGCCTTTGCGTGGTTTCTTTAGAGACAAACTCAGTTGTATGTATCTTCTGATTTGGATTAAGTAGCAGCTGTTAACTGCTTGGGTTGGTGTGTATGAAGAGGAAAAAAGGTTAAAGAAGAAACATATTGCCTACTGATGCTCCTGTCAGCATCTCTGTCTCTAGTGTTCTCATACACATTTTGAAAAACATTTTGCAACTATACATGTAGTAAATTAGCCACGTTTGCTTATCCACTGATGACACCTCTGTGTTTTAAGTTGGTCCTTTCCCTACCTTTTTGGTTTTCTGATGTCAAAAAGGTAATTCTCTCACTATAACCTATGGTTGGAATGGGGTTACAGGCATTACAAATTTATTTTGGCCCTCCTGCCTGCCAAGGTTCATATTGCTTTCTGAGATACAAAATCCTTCTCTTGGTGACAGCTGTGGGCTTCCTTGCATTGAATGTTTAGAGCAAATGTGGCAGGAACCTGGTAGATAATGTACTATAGGCTCCAAAGCTATCCAGATGCTCATTCATTCATCTTGCTCAAGTCCCAGACCTCACTAAGAAAGGGCCAGGGTATTATATGGTGTATATAATATATGCAAGAGTGTTGCATACATATTTTTTCATTACTGTTTTTAGCCAGGGTTACTGTTCTGCTAGACTGACTGATAAAGTATATATTTAAGATTAACTCACTATTTTGATCTTTCTAGAATTGATTTTAATGGAGAAAAGGAGATGTCATTTCCCAAAAAAGAGCCAAGAGCAGCTTACAGGCCTTTACAGTGTGGAAGATGACTTGCTACAAGAAAAACTTCTATAAT
The DNA here is from genome assembly GCA_002631895.1 of Agapornis roseicollis. Taxonomy (NCBI): domain Eukaryota; kingdom Metazoa; phylum Chordata; class Aves; order Psittaciformes; family Psittacidae; genus Agapornis; species Agapornis roseicollis. The sequence goes on along the minus strand of NDXB01012706.1, from coordinate 28,304 downwards.
ATAATTTAAGTTATTTAAATAATTACATAAGAAAAAAAAAAAAAGACTTGCGTGAAATATTTTGCAATATGTGCTTTCTGTCTTAAACATGCAAACCCAGACTCCTGAGCATTCTGCCTGGGATTTATATGTGAATTGATAGAGTTCATTAGGTACCTAACGACTGCTTCAGGTTTGGGTCCTTATGTGTTAGAGTAACTGTTATCCTTTGCAGATCTAATGAGTTAATTTAAAATATAGTGTGACAAATCCCATTAAGGTGACAATTTTGTTATAATCTGTGATAATTCCTTCTGGAAACTTCATAATAACCACTGATGTTTTTTCAACTGATAGGTTTGGTCATGCAGTGGAAGTAAATAAGGTTGATAAAGGAGTGAAAATGAGCGACAATCTGAAAGTTCACATGTAAAGTTAATTATGCTTGGAGTGTCTGTAGAAGGAAGACGGGTATCTTTTAAGTGATGGGGCTCTACTAAGCCTACTGATAACCAGGGGAAAAGTAACTTACTGTTCTTTTTCCTGTTTTGGAAAGGCAGCACTACAATTGCTGTCTGTGGTCTTGGTTTGGTACTTGTGCATGTTCTTCCAATGTACATAGCTGTGTATGTCATTGGCCTGAAATGGTGACTTTCTGGTCTAGGTCCATCACAGAGAGAAGACAAGTAATTTCATATTGCCATATATCAAGTTCTGATTTTTGTACATATACATTGAGTTTGTGGCAAAGAGCCAGGAAGAAGTCTGACCTAGTAGAACTAAAGCATCTGGCTAGAATGTTATTGAGAAAAATGTAGGGCAAACAGAGGAAAAAATGTAGTAATATAGATAAACTAATTAATCTCTGCATGTCTTGGTGCAGGCCCAACTTATTTGTAATAAACCTTGTGTTTTTTCAAGGTAGAAATTCTTCTGAACTGTCAGCCTGTAGGTACGTCTGACAAAACCTATATATTACATGGGTGCATTTAATAGGTTTTGGCTGCAAAATATTGAGACTATGTAGTGCATTTACCAGACTTGGTGCTGAAGATGGAATAATAGTGATATTGAAGTCAATAAATAAATAAATAGATGCACACATCAGCAGAGTTACTATTATCTCTAAAAGTATGTAGCATAATTGGCTACTAGTAGGCGATGCAGCTAGTTCTATTAAAAATCATTTAAATAGCCTTTAAGTGACTGCCGAGGATCTTGTATTAAACAACGATGAGTTATCCATTCCTGGTTTTGTTCCCTGCTGTAATTACAGAGAGAATTTCAGCATGTTTTCAGTCCAATGGCCACACACATTGGACATTGATTATCATTCATCTGTATGTACTCTGTGTGTGCTTGTGTGTATATAAACTACATATAGGTGTATATGTATGTGTATGTCTGTTATCTAAATATGTGTAGATTTCCTGCTCAACTTCTAAAATTCAGTTCCTTCATTTAGGTCCACTGGATTATTTGTGCAAATACAAATACATTTCTGTCAGCCTACCAACATATCAACCTGCTTTATTTTGTGTGTCAAGCCCTTAAAAAATATAGTAATGCAGGGAGCAAAACTTCCTCATGCTTTTAAGCCAGGACTGTCAGTAAGCTACAGTTGCATTCAAATGACTAAGGTATTTCTTCCTGCTACATGTAGCTTTCTTTTTTTCCTAGTGAAAATAAATCAGACAGAAAAACGTCTCTGCTCATCCAAGGGTTATACAACATTTTAACCTTTATTTTTCTGCTGCTATAAGTCCTAAGCGGTGATCTTCAGACTGATGCACTGTGAACAGTAGAAATAGTGTGTGTGCTATGTTTTGTTCTTTTTTCCTGTGAGTTTTATATATCGGCAGTGTGGTTGTGTGTGTATCATCTGGGTTAAGGAGTATTTCCAGGATGCAGTGGTTTAAAGGTGGGAGTGGTAGAGGTTAGCTGGGAAAGTATGAAGAGGTACATGAATGGTTTAATGTTATTCTAAAGCTACTGACTTGTGAAGGGAAAGTCTTTTGTTTCCCTAATCTGCCAATTAATTGTTTTCATTGTTTGTGTGGAGACTTACCAGCAGTAGGTAGGAAGTGCCAAATAATGAACACATGCTCATTAAAATAGGTTTACAAGCAGTTATTACTGAGTATGGATAGCTCCTGCCAAAGCCTTCCACCAGTGCTCTGGAACTGAATGATCCCGGATAAACTTGAGATGTGCAAAGAGATATTTCCAAGTCCAACTGTTTCTAAGTCCAAAGACCACTATTTAAACCAGTAACAGCATATTCATAGTGAATGTCTCTTGTTCATGGTATTGCTCTTAGGGTAAGACTTTTAGAAATAAATTCAAAGCTCCAGCAAGTTCCTCTGTAAAGTCCCTTTATTTTTTTCAGGGTTTTGTGTTCACTATCTATTTTTGAAACTCAGTATTTATTAACACTGATGTTTTAATTGTTTGTTTTGGGGTTTTTGTTTGTTTGTTTGTTTTTTGTTTGTTTTTTTCCCCTTTAATGAAGTTAGCAGTTCTGTGTCTGGGGCTCTCTAGGTGTTTTCATAACTCTTTCTCTCTGCAGCATAGCTCAGTAGCATCTGCTGCTGCCTGTGGCAACTTTTGATAGTTAGTGGCCTTTTTTTCCCCTTTGCACTAAATTATTAAGTTTGTGTGTATTAGGTCAAACTATTCTGCCAAACAAATATTCCAGGATTCTGTATATGTCGAAGTGATACTAAACGTTGATAATTTAGGAAAAGATGTCAGTCTGCTGCATTTTTATGTGGAAGTTTCTTAAGGAAAAAAAAATCATAACCATGTTCATGATATTTATTCAAGTGTTTTTATACTGGTGGGTGAGAGATTGAACATGATTTGGCAATGTGTACTTGCAGCACAGGTGGCCAGTTGCATCTAGGGCTGCATCCAAAGGAGCTTGGCCAACAGGTCAAGGGAGGTGATTCTGCCCCTCTGTTCTGCTCTGATGAGACCCCACCTGCAGCTGTGTGTCCATTTTTGAAGTCCTCAGTACAGGAAAGGCATGAACCTATTTGAGACAGTGCAGACAAGGACCACAAAAATGATCAGAGGAATGGAGCACCTCTCATACAAGGGAAGGCTGAGAGGATTGGGATTGTTTTGCCTGGAGAAGAGAAGGTTCAAGGGAGACCTTATTGCAGCCTTCCAGTACTTAAAAGGGGCCTATAAGAAAGATGAGAAGATGCAGCAGGATAGGGGTGATGGTTTTAAACTAAAAGAGGGGAGATTCAGGCTGGATGTGAGGACAAAATTGTTTATAATGAGGATGGTAAAACACTGGTACAGGTTGCTCAGAGAGGTGGTGGATGCCCCTTCCCTGGAGACATTCCAGGCCAGGCTGGATGTGCTTCTAAGCAATCTGGTCTAGTTGAAGATGTCCCTGCTCATTGCAGGGGGGTTGGAATAGATTACCTTTGAAGGTCCCTTCCAACACTAACTGTTCTCTGATTCTATGATTTTCCCTCTTAATTTGAAGAGGCAATACTTTCATAGGGCCTCTCTCTTTCTCATGCTCTCACATTCACTCTCACATACTATTTAATTCCTACAGCCTTCCTGATGTTAAAGTGTGGTGCTCCAAGTCTATTTAGATGGTAGAAGTTTAACAGAAGATTTTGTGGTAGACTTGTTTGGTTTTGCATTTGAGAACCATTTGCTGATGAGACTTAGATTTTAGTCACTTACCTGCATGAACTAAAATTTTACTCATAGTAAAGTCCCATTGTAATTATTGGGACATCTTCTAGAAAAATAAATGGCCAGGATTACCAGAGTAGTATTCAGCATCTTCCCAAGAGTTTTTTTCTTTTCTGATTTGCTTTACTGTAGGAGTTTCTTAAGCCTTCTGGCCAAAATCTCCCTGTTCTTAAAGAAAGGGAGGCAAGCTATCAGTAAAAAAACATCTGCTGTGGAATATGCCTGTTCTGTGTCATGGTTTGGTACTGCTGGTGCTAATAAACAGGAGGAGAAAAGAAAAAGGCTTTTTTTTTTCCTGAAAATGCATTTGAGTGGGTTTGTTAGTTGTTGGGATTTTTTTATATATACCTTTTCTGGGATTTCCTGTATGCTAATGACAATACACAATCGAAAGTGTGGCTTTGTTATGATTGATTGATTGATTGATTGATTGATGGCTTGGCTTCGAGAGCAAAGATTTGGGAAGGGCTTTAACCACGCTTACTACAAGCATGATGAACAAGGGCATGTGGGATATGCAAATCTGATTGGAAAAAAGGGTGCTTAGGCAATCAGGAAGTGTCTGACCAGGACTGTCATCTCCTGAGTAATTTTAAACTACCCATGTGCTGGTCTGCCTGCATGTAAGGCTGGATCTGCAGCTTCCAATCCTCATAGGAGAAGGAAAACTCCTATCTTCAAACCTGGGCAGATGGAGCTTGTCTAGCCTTGTAAGGTCTTCCATCTAAGAGAAGGACACTCTTACAAAGCCTATGACCTGAGGACTTTGCTGTCACCATCCTAGCTAGCTTGGCCCGGCAGATAAACCTCAGGTGTAAAGGGTGGGGCCAGTTCTGCACAAGCTGCACCTCACCTAACAAATCCACTGTGCAGGCTGGAAGGGCTTACTGTCACTTGCTGTATGGACAGGTGAGGGTCAAAATGGTAGGTGACAAAGCTTTGTTATACCGTCGTGGATATTTACAATTAAGATTGGAGGGTTTGGCAGTGGAATTTTATAGCTGGCATCGGGAAGCACAAAATGACTGTGGATTTGAGTGATTACCTTTGAGTTGATTGTATAATTTTCAGAAGGAGCAGTAAATGTTACATTCTGGGGGATATGAGCAGGTCTTCAAGGGCTGATCTTGTAATTACTGCCCATATTTTAACATCTGACAAGTATCCAGGCTGCTTTGTGTGCATGGAGGAGCCAGATGGAACAGAATGGTGTGCTTCTCTTTCCATTTCAGTTCTTTCCTTCATGCTATTTTTTCCTGTGAAGCTATTAGTGAAATGAAAAACGTAGTTATTGTGCCAGTTACAAAAGTATCTTAAATACTGTCCATGCCATCTGGAGGAAGGGGAACAGGCACCCTAAAACTTCCCAGGGGCATGATTTCAAGTTACCAATTGAAAACTCATAGATTGACTTCTGGGCAACTCTAAATCAATCTCAAAACACTTATCCACAATTTTCAAGCATCTTCTGGTCTGTCCCCAGCAGGTGCTTCAGCATCTTTCATTACTTTCCAGGAAAACAGTATCTGCTCTCTCAATCCTGGTTTGCATCACTGCACCATTTGCACCCCACCAAAGCTTGCAATGAGGATGCTTCTTACAGCAGCAAATTGATGTAAGCCCTTCTTTAATGGGGAGGTTATTGTATTTAGTGCCATTATGTTTCATTAAAGGACTTAGAATCATAGAATCATAGAATAATTAAGGTTGGAAAGGACCTCAAGATTATCTAGTTCCAACCCCCCTGCCATAGGCAGGGACACCTCACACTAAACCATGCCACCTCAAGGCTCCATCCAGCCTGGCCTTGAACACTGCCAGCAGTGGAGCATTCACAACTTCCTTGAGCAACCCATTCCAGTGCCTCACCACCCTCACAGGAAAGAACTTCTTCCTTATATTCAATTTAAACTTCCCCTGTTTAAGTTTTAACACCCTTACCCCTTGTCCTGTCACTACAGTCCTTAATGAAGAGCCCCTCTCCAGCATCCCTTTAGGCCCCCCTCAGATACTGGAAGGCTGCTAGGAGGTCTCCATGCAGCCTTCTCTTCTCCAGACTAAACAGCCCCAACTTTCCCAGCCTGTCTTCAGATGGGAGATGCTCCAGTCCCCTGATCATCCTCGTGGCCTCCTCTGGAGTTGTTCCAACAGTTCCATGTCCTTTTTATGTTGAGGACACCACAACTGCACACAATGCTCCAGGTGAGGCCTCACAAGAGCAGAGTAGAGGGGCAGGATCACCTCCTTTGACCTGCTGGTCACGCTCCTTTTGATGCAGCCTAGGATACGGTTGCTTTTTGGGCTGCAAGCACACACTGCAGTCGGCTCATGTTCATGTTCTCATTGACCACCACCCCAAGTCCTTCTCCAAAGGGCTGCTCTCAATCTCCTCTTTGCCCATCCTGTAGCTGTGCCTGGGATTTCTCCCACCCAGCTGGAGGACCTTGCATTTGTCATGGTTAAACTTCATGAGGTTGGCATCAGCCCACCTCACAAGCGTGTCAAGGTCCCTCTGGATGGCATTCCTTCCCTCCAGCATATCCACTGAACCGCACAGCTTGGTGTCATTGGCAAACTTGCTGAGGGCGCACTCAATCCCACTGTCCATGGCAGCGACAAAGATGTTGAACAAGACCGGTCCCAACACCGATCCCTGAGGGACACCACTCGTCACTGGCCTCCCGCCGGACACTGAGCCATTGACCACAACTCTTTGCATGCGGCCATCCAGCCAGTTCTTTATCCACTGAGTGGTTCACCTATCAAATTGATGTCTCTCCAATTTAGAGATAAGGATGTCAATTTATCTGAAATGCAGGAACATTCTCCATTAGATAAATGGTGAGTTTGCGACCTTTGTATTGCTCAGTTCTGTAGTCTTATTTATTCCAGCCACATTAATAGGTTTGCAGTGCTGTATGCCTCTGAAGATTAATTGCATTTGAAAATTTTCATGTTAATAAATTGGGCTTGTGAGTAAGTGAAGAGAAATTTTAGGACTTTGGAAGTACTTACTCATTTCAAGGCTAGATGTAGTAGTGTTATTATTACTATGATTGTTGCCCATTGCAGAATTCTTACTGTTCTTTAAGACTTCCAGAATGTTTAGATTCATAAATGTAAATATATGAATGGTACCTTGTTTGCTTTTATTTATTTATTTTTAAGGAATTTTTTCCTGTTTTACTGTCTGTCTTTAATGATAGAATCATAGAATAATTGGGGTTGAAAAGGACCTTAGGATCTTTAAAACACATTGCATTGTGCAAACTTCAGGTAGTTTCAATATATACCATGTTTTAAGTTAAATAATTACAGTTACGGTATATTTACTTGTGTAACTACTGATCTGGTATCTAAACAGACATTAGCATCAGTAAAAGTGATAGCACTCCAGGGGTGTTTTGTGTCACATGTGGTTCTCTCGTGCAGATTATAGAGGCACCTCCTTGGTCTTGGTTGCTAAAGATGCTGCCTTGTTCTTTGAGAGTCAGCCAGCGAGTGCTGTGCACAGTTCCAATTTAGCTGGGATGAAACTTGCAGAGAATAAATACTGCTTCTGCTAGCAGCTAGTTTTCTGAGGCCTATGAAATGTGACAGTATTCTCCTTAGCTGATAAATTGCAGTGTAGCAGGAAGGATGCTATAATGAGTATTGATTTCTTTTGTGCATTGGACTAATTTTGCTCCAGCTTGTGAATTGCCTTCATGAGCTGACAATCCATTAAGGATCACTTTGTGTGTCTCTTCCTTCATTGTTACTTCTTTTAGTGCTTTCTGCTTTATTGCCTTTAAAATACATTGTCAAGGCAAAAATAAAATAGATAAAGAAGAAACTGTAATGGGAGCAAGGCAATTTGTCTCCTGCTAAATTACTTAATTGGAAAAAATATTTTACTAGGAGACTATCTACAAAGACAATTTCAGGGAGATAAACATATTATATTGAAATTATTTTATAATAGGGTAACTCAAGTAATGGTTTTAATTGTGTGTCACAAAATTGTGTCACAAAATAAAACACCTTTTACTGTTGATACTGTTGAGTTTTTTGAAGTCTGAAGACCTAAAATTCCAGTTCTATGTGGACATAATTTAGTGTTATCTATTCTGCATGGCCAGTCAGTGCCTCATATTATGAATATGTGCCAATAATACCTTCACAGATGCAGTGCTTGGTTTGGTTCATGTCCAGGAGGGCTGTTTATTCTTATTCTGAGTAAGCAAGCAAGCACTCTGTTTCTCTATATAAATTTGTTTGCTTTTTCAAGGTCTGTGACACAAGTGCATTAGTAATAAAAAAGTAGTTTTTTGCAAGAAAATTTGGTATTTTTCTTAGTTATGTAATTTTATTGACTCAGTTTGCATGTTTCCATTGTAGGAAAGGTTGTAATTAAAAATTCATAGATAAAGCTGTTAACTATGAGGCTAGCAGCAATAAGTGTATTATTTTAGTCACCAAGAAATTTTTTTATTTGTAATATCTTCCCATGTGTCTTTGTTTTGTATCCTTTTCATGTCATTTTGCTTGGCATTGAGCAAGTCATATCCCCCCAGAAGTCTCCTGCTACTATCAGTCCCTTGAGCTGAGGAAAAGATATTGACTGTCTGCACAATGGTTTGTGACCTAGTGGTGGAGAGCTCTGCTAAAGAGCTGGGCTGCATTTTTAGGAAACAGATGTTGCTCTTCAGAGGTGCTTTTAAAAAACACAACTAAAATGTCCTGTGGCACTGACTATTAAAATTTATTTCAGTGTAGTTAGTTACACAATCAGGTTGGCTTTCACATTGCAGAATTTTTCTTTTTTTTTTTCTACCACTTGGACATTTGTTTGAGGGTCTGATTCATCTGACTCTTGCAGCTTCTGGCAGATCCTGAGTTTTCCTGCCAGTAACCCTGGTTCCTGCCAAGAGTTCTTTGGTAGACAGTGGCTTCATTAATGTCATCTCAGCTCTCTCATGCAAGCATTTTGCTATTTCTACCCAAGAGTGACTCTAAATACATTAAGAAAAGTTGTTCTGTATTGAGTGGTTAGCCAGACTCTTGATACTTGCTTTTTTTCTCCCCACCTCTTCTTCCTTATGGTTTTAACTTTGGTTGTGACCTATAGTATTATATCCCCATGCTTGTGTTACGTCACCTCGGATCAGTGACCTGAGAAGAAATGTTTGAGTCGATATTTATTTTTAAAAACAGTATAATTGAGGTCATTAAACATCTTTTGGAAACTTGACTGTTTCTTGGTTTCCTTGGAAGGCAGCGGCAATGGTACAGAAGTAAAAGGAATGTGTGTTTTCTCTGAAATGCATAGTGCCTGTGGGGTGCACTACATCCTTCAGCCCCATCTCAAGGATGAATTGGAGAAGGCTGATCAATTGCAAGGTGAGATTTTCTGGAATAGACTTAAATCTCTTTTTTCAGTATGTCACGTAGATGAACTCAGGATTATTAGTGGATATAGAAGTGAATAAAATTGGTAACCACTCCCCAAATCACACACGTGAAATTGTGAAAAATATTTTTATTTCAATTGTTTTACCAACTTTACTAAGCTCTCTTTTGTTGTAAAACATGCTGTCCTCCTGATGGGATTCAACATTGTAAATACTGGACTATGGAAGTGTCTGTAACTATCTGTGTGGATCCTTTGAAAATACAATTTATTTATTTTTTTTTAAGATTTTGAAAACAATCTCAAAGCTTGGATACTTGGATACTCTATATAAACTCAGCAGCATATTTCCTCTATATTTACATTGACTAGACCTTCATTGACTGATTTCAAGGTTTGTTTTTTCCTTAAAAGAACCTTTTTTCTTTTTTTTTCCTTCTTTTTTCTTTTATTTCTTATTGTCATGATTTAAGCCCATCTTGAAATCCAGAACCATGCATCTGCTCGCTCACTCCCTCCTTTTCCTTCCTCTGCTTCTGGAGGGATGGAGAGGAGAATCGAAAGAATGTAACTCCCATGGGTTGAGATAAGAACAGTCCAGTAACTAAGGTATAACACAAAACCACTACCACTACCATCAATAATAATAATGATAAGGGAAATAACAAGGGAAGAGAATACAACTGCTCACCACCCACTGAACCGATACCCAGCCTGACATGAGCAGTGATCTAGCCCTTCCGGGTAACTGCCCCCAGTTTATATACTGGGCATGACGTGCTGTGGTGTGGAATACCTCTTTGGCTTTTTTGAGTCAGGTGTCCTGTCTCTGCTTTCTCCTGGCTTCCCCTCCTTCCTGGTAGAGCATAAGACTCAGAAAGGCCTTGGTCAGAGTAAACATTACTGAGCAACAACTGAAAACATTGGTGTTATCAGTGTTGTTCTCAGGTTGAGAGTCAAAATCCAGCACTGCTACTGCTGAACCTAGGGCACTTATTCTTTGTTTCCTCCTTTTTTGTTTTCTCCTTCTTTGTTTACTCCTTTTTCTCCTTCTTTTGTTTTTTCTTCCTTTTTTCTTTTCCCCTCTTTTTCCCTTCTTTTTATCTTCCTTTTTTCTTCATTTTTTTGTCTTTCTTTTTTTTCCTGTTTGGTTTTTTTTTTTTTAATGGGGAGGACTTTTAATTTGTTTTGGGATTTATTACTTTTTTGAGGGACGTTGGCTTTTTTCAGCGTGTATTACAGCATTCACTTTTTTTTTATTTGTTTAGGGTCAGATCCTTGGCCACTTACATGGAACATCAAGAGACAGAAATCAGAGGTTTGTGCTATTTCTGAATACCACTGAGTGTCGGGGGACTGGAGGCACCTGCTGTATGCTCGGGTCCTGTGTCAGCAGTCACCTTACCAATTTATTCTTATCCTTTATGGTGGTCACTGAAGCAGTCAGGCATGGAGGTGGGATTAGCGCAGTCTGTAATTCACTTGAAATCGTCTTGAGAATTCTGTGAAGGATGGTTATGAAGCAGCTGATGGTTCTCTCTCTTTCTTTGCCTTCCTTCAGCTCTAAACCCTCTGGTATTTTACCCTGACGTGTGGTGGGGATCAAACAGTGGTCAGTTTTGCAGCAGCATCCTTATAAGCACAGAGCTTTTTAAGTTAGTTTTCACCTTCGTTTTTCTGCTGATGCGTGTCAAATATAATAGCTTCTTCTGTATAAGTGTATGTATGTATGCAACACCTCAGCAATGAATTGTTTGGTGTGGCTTTGGGGAGCTGAATAATCTCACTACTCAAATTGGAGTTTTTACTCTGTTAAACAAATGAAGTGTTAAATCCCAGGTTTCCTGGTGAAGGCATAAATCTGCCATGGGTAGATTGAGAGATTAATTTTCTATTTATAATACAGGATGACACAGTTTGAATTTTGTGCACATAGTACACAACTGTTTTGAATAATAATAGAAAAAGGTGAAAAAGACTGTAAGCTCAACATGTGAGTACAAAAACTCTACAGTAAGCATAACACGCACACACACATACACAAATTCCATGGAGGAGCACACTTTCCAAAATGCACAAGGAAAACTAACAGCCCAGCTTAGCTTTACCAAGACAGTTAGTAATAGGAAAAGCAGTAGTCTTATATTCCTTCACAATGAATAAAAGCTTTCCCAATAGTAAGGCAAGCTGAACTGTGGGAGGCTTTTCTATGGGGTCTTCCAAGCCATACCCAAAAGTTGGTAGAGCTGTGGCAGCAGGAATGGGGAAAAATTACTTTCATTTTAAATGAACAATTATTGTATCTTTTATATATTTCATTTCATACCACTTGTCACATACAAAAATCTTCTCCCTCCTTTTCTATTGTACTTGTGTGCTGGGTGCTAATGTTTGTTTCTCTGCTTACAGCAGAAATAATTTTTGTATTCAAAACATTAGTATGCGTCAGTTGAGTTGAACAGTACTTTTGGATTTCTCCTAATGCCAGCACTATTGATTTTTAGACCAGTGCCTCAGTAAATATTGCCTTCTTGTTATAAATTCTTAATTGGTTTATGGTTTAGATGATTCAAGCTCATAACTCCTGGAACTCTTGTGTCAGTTCTTGAGCATTAGTTTAATTGTTTCTCTTTAGGATAATTGAAATAAAATTCTCTTTAGAAGTGGTTGGGGTTGGTTATTGTTGGTTTTGTATTTTTTTTTTTTTATCCCAATTTCTACTGTTGCCAGCTATATTTTTTCAAGGATTATGCAATGAAAACAAATTAAACATGAAGTATCTTGTGATTGGTTGTTTTTTTTTCCCCTTATAAAAATGACCACTTTTGGTTTTAATATTCTCTTGGCTAAAGAAAAATCACTGCTGAAAGATAAAAGAATAATTGTTTTAGTACCACACTTGGACAAAGTAGGTCTGCTTTTGCTTTATTTTATTTGAAAAGTTTCTGATTGCTAGCTAGTCATTACAGCTCCTGACAGGCTCTTTTTAAGTTGGGAAAGACTTTGATGGTTGAACATGCCAATGAACTGAACATTCAAAACTGCTGTGTGTAGTATTTTGTGCCAACTATGAAAAGAGGTAGGAGATAAATCTGCACAATTGGTTTTGTACAATACTAAATCCAATACCAAGCAGTGACTTTCTCCAGGCTGAACTTTATATGCCAAGAATTTAATAAGCTATGCTTCTTATATTCATATGGGCTTGAACACCACAGAATTCCCATTGCAAAACAGAGGGGGGTATCTCACAAGGAAGAAAACAGGAGGAACAGAGCATAGAGAGGAAGCAGAGAAATTATATAAACTAACATTTGCAAAGGGAAGAGTGTAATTTCACCCTAATTTTAATGAAAAGAATACAACATTAGCATGTTTGCAGGGTGAGATAGTTAATGTGTGTCATTGTGTGAGTTTTGTTGGCCGAGACAGGACAAGGAGTTCAAACTTAAACAGGAGAGGTTTAGATTGGATATAAGGAAGAAATTCTTTCCTGTTAGGGTGGTGAGGCACTGGAATGGGTTGCTCAGGGAGGTTGTGAGTGCTCCATTCCTGGTGGTATTCAAGGCCAGGTTGGACAAAGCCTTGGGTGGCATAGTTTAGTGTAGGGTGTCCCTGCTTATGGCAGGTGGATTGGAACTCGATGATCTAAAGGTCCTTTCCAACCCTAACTATTCTATGATTCTGTGCTTAGGATAAAAGGAAGAAGGCAAACACCTGAAGCTTGTATACGGTGGGTCTAGCTAGGACTGTGTTCATCTGTGCTCAGAGTACAATGTGTCTGGCAGCTGGTTGAGACAGGATGCTCTTGGGCACAATACAGGGGTGGCCTGACTGCTTTAGGATATATTGACATCATTAACATGAAATACACCTTTTAAAAATCCATCAGTTTGATCTTGATTTAGTTTAATTTGTATTGAGTTCTGGTTTCTTTTTATAATAGTAAGCTGAATGGCTGCATATGTTTTTATATTCTAGTAATTTAAAATACTTTGAAGTATAAATTTTTGTTTTAATTCCACAATACTTGAGAAAGAATGTGAAATATACATAACTAAGAAAAACATGAAATAATATGAAAACAACTATAAGGACAGACAAATGGGAGAGGGGGAGGGAAATACCACTCAAGTTGCTTTCAGCAGCAACATACTTAAAATAGATAACTCTTGTAACCACAGCAGTTTGAACTGATTTAACTATAAAGCAGAAAAGTTAAGTGAAGTTACTTTCCCATTTTTACAGTTTAATGTTTGTAGTGAAATATTTTTATTTTATTCTGAAGATCTTAGAAGTGTTTTAGACCTACATAGATAACTAAATTACTTTTACCCATATGTCAGCGTAGTCTATAAAGTTGAAAGTTGGGGATTAAGAAAAATACTTCTTTCGGTATTACTTCTTCAAAAGTTAAGATAGCCTTGTCAACATCAAAAATACTTATCAGTTGTAATGCTGATTTCAAGCTAAGGTGCTACTGAACTTCTTATCAGGTCTTTTATGCTTTATTATTCTTAAAAGGCTGTACTTGGTCATTAAGGCATATGGTCAAATTTTATTCTGATATAATTCTTCTGATACCAGTTTTAATTATGATAGATACATATGGGAACTGTGTTGTAACAGCCCAGAATGAAAGAACATGCCAGCATTGTAACAGCCCCCTGGGGCTTTTGGCCAAGCCGCTCTCTGCTTCAGTGAGGATTTTGGCTTTGATTTTTTTGGCTTAGTGACTTAATCTGGATGCAGGAGATCTGAATGCAGCTCATGAAATTATCCTTGACCTTGAGCAGGGAAGCTGAAAGAACTTTGAATATGAACACAATTAATGACTACGTTTTTATTTATTTAAGTATCATTGTTTTGTCTTATGTGTTTGGGCAAATAAACTGTGGCACATTGATGTAAAGATTAGTGGAAGAATTTTTGTCTGTTGACTTGAGCTAGTCCTATCCTGTCTGCTGTATATACTAAATATCATACTGCAGCAATATAATTTTTCATACTTAAGTTATGCATATTTTAAAAAATATTAAATATACTGTAAAATAATTTAATGAGAAATTGGAAAGTTCTGTAGCTGTTTTTGTCAACCAGAAGACTTAGCTGGAATCTGAAGGATGACTTGTGTTAGTTTTCACATTTTTAGCATCTATCACAAAAAAATCTGTGTGATTGCACATAAATGTCTACTGGTAAGCGTGAAGCATTTTTCCCCTCTAATCTTTTTTATTTCAAAGCTTTCAAAAATTATTTATGAATGTCGGGATTTAAGCCCAGACCATAAATCAGAACCACGCAGTCTACTCCCTCCCTCAGCTTCCTTCTCCCCACTCCCAGAGGCACGGGAAGAAGAACCGAAAGAATGTACTCCCACGAGTTGAGATAAGAATAGTCAAGTAACTAAGATATAACACAAACCACTACTGCTGCCATCAATAATAATAATGATAAGGGAAATAATAAGGGAAGAGAATATAATACCACCTGCTGATACGCAACCCAAGTGAGCAATGATCTAACCCTTCAGGGTAACTTTAAGTTACATCCTGGGCATGACATGCTGTAGTACCGAATACCTCTTTGGCTATTTTGGGTCGGGTGTCCTGCCTCTGCTTCCTCGCAACTTCCTCTCCTTCCTGGTAGAGCATGAGGCTCAGAAAGTCCTTGGTCAGACTAAAATCTGAGCAGTAACTAAAAACATCGGTGTTATCAACACTGTTCCCAGACTCAAAGTAAAAAACAGCACTGCCCAGCTACTAAGGAGAAAAATGACTGCTACTGCTGAACCCAGGACACCATCCACCCCTTATTCCATACTATTCATGTCATGCTCAGATCCCACATTTTCAATATACCATCACTCTTATATATATGTATATATATATATACATACACACACACACAGAGCTCATTCCTTAGTACATGGACCAATCCCTGTAAAGCTGCTGAGTCCATTCAGTCCATGATGTTGGGTTCCATCCCTTGTAATAGTCTTTTGGGGCAGGAGAGGCTGGGTGCAGTGCACACACTTGTGAATGACCTGGGCAATAGTGTCTATTGTTAAGTCCACCCCTCAATCATGAGTGCATCTGTATGTTGCATCTCTGCCCTGATGGCCTGAAGTGTCGTGGGTCCACCAGGCTCAAAATGATTCACCCTCCCCTTCAGCAGTTTCTGTAACTTGTAGGGGATTCCATACAGCTGCCTTCCATCTCTGACATTTCCAAAGCACTGGAGGGGCCCAGTGGACTAGAAACTCACCCACACTGTCCCCCACACACCCTGCCACTCATGACTGTCCAGCCTTGGGGACAACCTGTTGGTCCTCCTGTACCATTGTCTAACCCCAGAAAAGACCCAAACCTGACTCTGCTTAACTTTTGATATCAGACAAAATGGTCATGCGTAGAACACACTCTGTATGTATGCCAACAGGGTGATCCCCATCACAATCAGCAGGCAGGTCCCAAGTGTACCCAAAGGCCATTCAAAACCTTCAGAACCCTCAAATGATGCTGATGTACTTGTCACTGGGGCTGGTGTAGCTGCTGTGCTTGCTGGCTCTCTCACCATCAGTGTCTTTGTTTCTGAGTTCAGATCTTCCTCCTCTGCCTTGCTGGGAAATGCTGCGTGGTCTCCTGCATCCTCCACTTGTCCCAGGTACCTGAGGCTGGACCCAGCTGAGGCTCTCAAAGGTGATATCTTGCTCTTCGCAGCCTCCTGGGGCTTGGGTTTGTGGGGTTTGGTGGGCAACTGCCGGGGGATGCTCTTGGCTGCTGCAGGGCTGGGCTTGGCCATGGGGCTCAGCCCCTCCATCACCTCCTCCTGCTGCTCCGCAGCCATCTCCTTCTCCTCCTTGACTGCCCCAACCTCCTCCACCGGCAGCTGCCCCTGCCATCCTCCGGCCCACCTCGCGCCACCACTTGGTCCCTGGGGCTGTTCCCCCTTGGCTCCCTGAAGCCTTACAAAGACAGAGGTGAGGACAAGAGCCAGGATGGTGAAGAGCAGTGGAACGGCCAGGTACAAGTCCACAGCCATGTCCATCCCCCCCTGCTGCTGAAGCCCACCCGTATTACAAGTCATTGCCATAAAGTACAATGAGACAAGAACCTTAGCCCACTTCCCCCAGCCAATAAACTCTAACACAGCAAATACCAGCTGTAAGTAAGGTACGATATGCTGAAAATGTGAGATCAAGAGAAACAACTTTGAGGGGATTGTGACAAGTGACTATTAATCCAAAACAATGAATGCTTATCACATATACAATTAGACACACTCTGGTCAGGTCTGTTGTTATCTCAACCCTTCATGCCCCACACTGAGCACCAGAAAGAACTGTTATGTTTTAAGCCCAGGCCATAAATCAGAACCACACAGTCTACTCAGAAAGTCCTTGGTCAGACTAAAATCTGAGCAGTAACTAAAAACATTGGCATTACCAGCACTGTTCCCAGGTTGAGAGTCAAAAACACAGCACTGCACCAGCTACTAAGAAGGAGAAAAATGACTTCTACTGCTGAACCCAGGACAATGAAGTAAGAAAAATGTGCTAGATTTATCTTAAAAATAAGACTTAAATTGTAAGCATCTGAAAAATTATCTGTTTTGAGTGGAAAAGAGCTGAGATATAGACATCTGTCACTTGTTTGTCTTCAAGTTTATTTTCCCAAATGTATTTTGGAGAGTATATTGTCATAGAGAAGTCTCTCCTATGGGCCTTCTGTAAAGGGCTTCATTTTGCAAAATATTTTTTGTCTCTGTGTAAGTGCTGCTGAGCAGTAACAAAAACACCTCTGTGTTGTCAACACTGTTTCCAGCACAGATCCAAAACACAGCCCCATACCAGCTGCGAGGAATAAAATACAAAAAAAAAAAAAAAAAAAAAAAAAAAAAAAAAAAAAAAAAAAAAAAAAAAAAAAAAAAAAAAAAAAAAAAAAAAAAAAAAAAAAAAAAAAAAAAAAAAAAAAAAAAAAAAAAAAAAAAAAAAAAAAAAAAAAAAAAAAAAAAAAAAAAAAAAAAAAAAAGTAAAAGAAAAAGAAAAAAAATCCATCTTTCTCATAGAGGTGGGATCAAGGGGTGGGTTGGTCTTGGGTGTCCAGGGAGCCATTGTAAAAACATCCAGCACTCCTGAAGATAAGGTTCAGAAGTCATAGTAGATCCATGGGGTTTCTGTGAAGTTGCAGACCTGAGGAAGATTAATGAATTAGGTTGAACAAATCTATGTGTATCAGCATTATTGTTTTGTTTTGTTTTTTTTCCAGACACTGGAGAAGTTTGAAATTGCACTTTTACCCTATTCTCTGAATGACTTTTTTTTTTTTTTTAAAAA
>NDXB01012706.1:0-10752 GCA_002631895.1 Agapornis roseicollis | reverse complement strand
TTTTTTTTTAATTTTTTTTTTTTTTTTTTTAAAAAAAAATTACTTAGCTTTGATGAGCCTCTTAGTGGTGGAAATTGTGTATTTTGAAGTTTTCAAAATATAAACATTCTACTTGGAGTTGCAAAACAACTGCTAAAATGCTTCATACTTGTCCCCAAGATGTATTTCCCCCATTGGTCCCAGGTAACCCATTTCTGATGCAGGTAAACTAGTTTTCCAGTATGGATTACAGACCTGCAGCTCCTGTGCTTTTAATCTGATGTATCATGTGACTAGGATTGATGATGGAGTTGTCTAATATCACCATTTCTTCAGAGAGAGGACAGGGCTGGAAGGTGCTGGAGGCAAGGAGGCATGTTGCAGTGTTTTGCTACATTATTTTAACATCAGACACTTATTTCTGTAGGCATTTCAGATCAATGAAAGGTGATCAAATATTGTGTTTTGGATTATCTGATACATGTTACAGAATGTTAATTTTCTGCCAGGAGACTTGATGTGATGCTGAAGTCACTAAAAGCTGTGCTGTATCTTCTAAAGGGGAACCTGCATTTGACTCAAATATCCCATGGGTACTTTGCGTAGAGAGCTTTGGTTTCCATTTTGCCAAATCTTCTGATCTTTTTTCTCAGGCTGTGGCTTTTATTTTGGTAATGATTGTTTAAGAACAATTTACTTACATATGTGTCCTATCGAAATGCTGTATAATAGGAAAGGCATTGAAACAACAGATTGTTGTAGACCTTTGTTCAATCAGTCCAGATAATTTAATGAAGAATGAAATTCTTGATAAAATATTTCACAGGTATTAAAGCATCCTATCAGTAATGAACAGCCTCCCCAACAGGTGTTTATGTTCTAAGAAAACAAAATTAAAAGTATTACTTACCAAAGTATAAAGCTGTGTTTTCCGGGTTTTAATCTGTGTGATTTTGTTTTTAGAGTAAGGCTCCCTGCTACTTTGGGGTTGTTCTGTTCTGCTTGGGATAATCATCAAATAATAGCTAATTCAACACAATGATCAATTCTATTGCAGATTAGTGTAGCATTCAGGAGTAAAAATAAATATCCCAAAACTGTACGTACCCAAAGTACTCCTTAATTCTAATACAGATTTTGCTGAATGTTTAACAAATTTGCATGACTCATGGTCAAACCAAGATAATGAGATCTAAACACCAAGATTTAAGCTTAGACACATTAGTATCTCTGAATGCTTTAGGCTGCCTTACTTTAACATATGCAGCTCTTTCAAATTTTGCAACTTCAATCCCTGGTAAATGAGGTTTTAAGAGTATAAAAATTGCTTATCAGGAGAGAAAGAAGGTTTAGTTTGCTGGGTAAAGTCTTTTGGAGGTGATTACTCTCTCAATAAAACACTGTGTTCAGCACTCTTGTGCACAGGCATCTGTCACTCAAACAGATGTCACCCCATAAACCTGAGAATATAACTCTTTTTTCCCATTCTGAGTGGATAAGTGAAACCTTCAGGTTGATATACTCAGTGACACTTGTTTAAGTGACAGATGTTCATGTCTAGTAGTCCTCAGTGGGGAGATGACCTTGTTGTCTTAGTGGGAGTTGTATGTCAAGTGCTATAATTATACATGCAGAGAGAATATATGCCTTTATGAAGGATTAACTCAATAAGGATGTTTTTGCACTTTAGATTGCTGTGTGTGCAGAGGAGAGGCTTCAAAACTAGACAGCTGTATTTCAGGGTTTGATTCTAACCTGCCATAAATAGAGCAAGATTAACTCGATGAACTCTATAGATGTAAAAACCCCAAAAACTGTAGAGGGTGAATAGTAGAACAATAGGCCCAAGACTCGAAATTTTTAGCTTGTTCTTTATACATGGAAAATATGAGAGGTAATGGGCACAAGTTATGCCTGGGGAGATTCTGACTGAGATTTTTTTTTACACTGATAACAATCAGCCATTGGAATAATCTCCTCATGGAAGTAGTGGATTCCTCAACACTGGACGCAGTTAAGATTTGGCTGTACAGGGTGCTGGGATTCTAGATCATGGTTTGCCTAGAAAGGTTGGACCAGATGATCCTTGAGGTCCGTTTCAACCTATTATTCTACGACTCCTTCTCCTGGATGGTTTAGCTGTTACCATGGGTCCAGCTTGGAGGGTTCACTCACTGAGGAAATATCAATAGCTGCATGTAAGGATGGTGTAGGGAGGAGGCTTTTGGTCTGAAGAACTAAAATCTCCAAACTTGTAGTGTCTGGTGCTGTCCTGACCAAGCAGATGTTTAAGCATTGTTCACACATAGCTAAGTATAGGAAAGATGATGCAAGTTTTTCAGCAAGGTGGATTCTGCTTGGATTAGTTTTAGGATGAGTACATTTACTTGGGGAAAAGTGGTGGTTCAGATGGTTCAGTCTGTTGTCTTTGGTAGCCATATTGGTTTTTGTGCATGCTCTCTGAATTCAGTATTTGTTATCAGTCATGAACATATTCTGAGTCTCCAAAAAGTTCTCCACATAACTTGTCCCTTCCAAGCATGACAGATCTTCATTTAAAATCCACCACTGATTAATTTTCTGCCCCCTATTTTCTATTTTCTAGCTGGTTTAAAAGCTATGAGACTTGTAGTACCCAAAATGTTGTGTGACACAGTGCTACAACATACTTGCATCTGGTCTCAAACTAGCTGCTTCAGGCTTATGATTTTATTACAGGCTTTCTAATTTTTTCCAGTAAAAGAAACTAAACACTCATTCCTCTTCAGCTTCTCTATGTCTTTTCATAATATGCAAAATCATAAAGAAAATCCATGCAGATACTTGGGATTAGTGAGATAGATTTTTAATTAAAAATTCAGAGACAGTGTCTTGACCATATTGATCTTTGTAAGTGAATTTATTGCAGACTTCATTCCCAAGAGTCTTCATAAAGCAGCACAAAAGACCAAGCCTTCCACTGTAAGTTGTATTTGGCAATGATATTTTGTTTGCATGGTTTTTTTGGGGGTTAGGGGTGTTTAGGCTTTTTGTTTGTTTGTTTTAAATGGTGAATTCTTAGTTTCTGCAAGAGTTTTGCACATGAACTGGAAGTGTTGTACTGGGGTCCATAGACATATAAACATATAGTATGTTCCTCAAGTACAGCATGGATCTTTGGCTCTTCATTTCAGTCATTGCATCATTTCGGAAGAATCCTGGGTTGGTGGCACAGCATGTGGGTGACGGTAATGCTGATTCCTACACATAAAAGCAATCAGAATTTCTAATTAAAGAAGAAGGGCAACAAATATTTCTGTAGGAGTACACTTGTATTTACTGTACAAATATATACAGAATATGAGAGTCATGACTGCTTTGAGTAGATTACACTTCCAAGGGGTAAAAACTGAAAATCAATGTTTAAGCATGTGTATTTGGGTACTTCAATAACCAGCGGCCTTTTTTGTTTGTTAGTTTGTTTGTGTTTTTTCCTGTGTGTTTTCTTTTGGGCTTATGCTATTTGTCTTAATTTTTCTGTACTTCAATTTCCTGTCAGTGAACTGGGATAAACAGCACATGTGAGGAATGATGTGAGGGTTAATGTACTAGCATTAAGCACTCTAGAGAAGCCATTTAGTAGCACACTGTTCAATTCTCAGTTTACATTGTGTGCAATTCCAGTTTTATTTTACTTCCTTTAGTTTTTCATTTAGTTTCCTCATAGTTTTTCATTGACTTAAGCCAGTTTTCATGAAAAAAAAAAATCAATTTTTTTATAAACATTTTAGAGGCCCCAATATAGTTTGTGATGGTGTATTAATTATGTGGAAATTGATTAAGTTCCAGCTTCATTCAGAGTCCAGCTTAGCTCTTGTCTATGTATTTTGCCACACTGATTCTTCTACTGTGTAGCTTAAAAACATTACTGTACCATGTTTTCATAATTTTCTGTTTCATTGTGTGCTTGTTTGCAGATTATATTGAAGAGCTTCCTAAACAGAAACCCCCAAATCCTTTTTTAGTAAAAAAGCTGTGTTTCAGAACTGTTCATTTGCTTGAGGCTGCAGTTTATTTTGGTAGTCATGAGGAATTTGCCCCATTCTCTAAGAGTAAAGCATTAAGAACAAGTATCTGTATGTTTATTACGAATGCTCTTGAAGTTTTGCCTTACAAGATTCCTTACAGTTTTCTAAAATTTAATTTAGAGTGAATCTATTTTATGAAAACCAGAACTGTTAACACTAGCCTGAAAATAAGTTGCTAACAAAATAGATTTTGGTGCTGCATGTTTTTAATTGTTCCATTTTTTTCTTCAGGTATATTTTCAGTGCAGTGAAAACATGACGAAATGAAGCATCTTGGATAAACTCCACACTATTTTTAAAGACCTTTTAGGCCAAACTTGGTTTGGTGGATTCTTATCCTTTTAGTTAGCAGTTTGCATTTGGCAAGCACAATACCTTAATGAATTTTCTTTATTAGAGGAAAACAACTCAAGTTAGTGATCTTCAAGTTTCTTTACTATCAGGGGCCGTGGCAAATTCTGCACATTCTTGCAGAACCTGATCTTTGGAGCGGTCTGTGTATGATTGACAATCCGAACTGTTCTCAGTGGATGTTTTTCGCTTTTCAGCCAGGTACGTTCATATGCATGAGGCCCAGCCACGTGCTGGAGTTTTGACTGTTGTAAAGGCATCCTGTTTATGGTGAAAGGGAGTGTGTCAGTGACACTAGGTAATGGTCTGTGGTGGAACACACAAAAATAGAAAGGTACTATTTGTCTGTGGTAGCTCCTCCCCATAAAGTCCTGCTTTGGCCCCTTCCCAGAAGGCCCTGCTTTGGCTGATTCCCAGAAAAGTTGCGACCCTGGGAGACCTTTCTAGATATAGCTGGCCACTTCTTCCAAGTCTGGCCCCCTACATCAGAATGAGTGTGCATTTTTACTAGTATAAAAGCCCAAGCCCAGATGATGCAAGGAGGGAGAATGTCATATCACCCAGGTCAGCATTGCCCACTAAGATTGAGGCTGCCACCTCGCACTGCAATTATGTTTCTTGGAGCCGGTTTCCTGGTTGTCATTACATGGTCTTTGGAGTTGGTAAGATAACCAAACATCAGAAATATCCTTTACTGTATCTTTTGTTATCTCTATATTTTCCCTGTATTAATAAACTAGTTATGATTCTTTATTGAGTTGCATTTCTTTCAACCTGGAATCCTCAAACTCTGGAACATAATTGGTGATGAGGATAGGATTCTGAGTCTGAGAGAGCATGAGAGAAATATTTGAGTATAACAAGAATTAATGGGGCTGGGTAGCAGACTGCACAGCTACTGGGTTGTGCCACATATTACATACTAGTGTGTAGTGGGGCCATATAGTGGAGTCTCACATCTACCAGATCGTGCCACACTTGAGTGGGGCCATGTAGTGGAGTTGCACAGCTACCAGATTGCACCACATTTTAGCTGTGATAAGGTTGTGAGTTAGGCTGTGTGGTGGGATTGCACAGCTACCAGATCACACCACATTTGAGTGGGGCTGTGTAGTGGGGTTGCACAACTACTGGATTGTACCATGCTTTAGTTGTCATAGGATTGTGTAACCATGTTCAAGAGGAAGCCACCTTCCAATTTGGCTCCTGGCACTACGCCAGTGGAACGGCCAGGATGGACCCTGAGCCATGTTGTATGTTGTGGAATAGGTGGAAAACTTGTACTCAGGTGGGGCTGGAGCCATGGAATGAAAAATGCCCTCTCAGTCTCTTAAAGTACTGGGGTCAGTTTGTGGAGATACCACAAACAAAGCCCAAAGAGCACCTGCAACATGCTTGGGCATATGGGAGAGGCCTATTTAGTGTGTTTAAAGTAACATGCGGGTGAGTAGGGCCTCTCCCATACGCCTAAGCATTCTATAGAATTTCTATAGAATTCATAGAAATTCTATGATTCAATGCTTGGGCATATGGGAGGAGCTCTACTTAATGTGTTCAAAGTAACATGGGGGTTACTCCAAGAGCTGGAGAAACAAGTAGACCAATTGAAACAAGAACTGCCAACTGAAAAAGCAAGAGGGGTAGTGCAACCACAAGCTTTATTAGCCCCCACCCAAGCAGCATGAGGGTTGCAGGAAAAAAAAAAAACTAGAGAAATTAGGAACATTGTAGGCCATGCGGACTGTGTGGCAGAGGCAGAAACGCCCAAAGCCCGGTGTGGGCATGGGACCATGGGTATGGGCAATAGTAACCCAACCAGACTGGGATCCCAAAACATGGGATGGGGACATCTGGAGTACTTTGGATAGTGAGGAGGATGGAAACGAACAGTAGAAAGATGTGGAAAGAGCCTTGGGCCATGGCTCCCCCTGTGGAACAACCAGGGTGGACGCAGGAACCGTGGAGCATGTTGTGGGATAAAACAGAGACTTGCACTAATGCAAGACCTGAACCGTGGGGAGCTAAGGACCCCGTGGGAGTGTTAAAGTATTGGGATGAGTTTGTAGAAACCCCTCATACCGTTTCGAAGGAGCAACTGAGCCATGCTGGACACATGGCAGGCTGTTTGCTGCCTGCCTACAAAGGCATGGTAGGTAAGAACACAGAGTTGGAGCAGCAAGTAGCAGATCTATATTCCCAGCTAGAAAGTGTTAAAGCAGAGTGCTGTTGCAGAGGCAGGAATTTGTAGCTGCTGCAGAGCAGGGTGAGAAACTTAGGAGAAAAAAACAAACAACAACAAAAAAAAACACAAACGGAGCAATAAGAAGGATACAAAGGCAGTGAGGCCACATGCCCGTGCCCTTGTGTCTGGTCCCAGTTGGGACCCAGAGACATGGAATTGAGATATTTGTGTTACCAGTGAGTCAGAATCAAATACTGGAGATGAGGCAGACTTGAAAAAGGAAGGACCCTCACAGCTCTTAGGTTTAGATGTAAGATAATTATCAGGGCTAAGAACAGACAAATTGGCAGACTGTAGTCCCAAGGAGATTAGTAACTTATTGGATAAATACAAGCAGAGGCCAGGGGAGAAATCCTAGAACTGGCCTGTTTGCCTCATGGAGGAAGGAGCGGAAAGGCAGGATGGATGAGAAAAATCCCATACTACTATCTGAACAAGTGAGTGAAAAGCTAAGCCAGTTAGGGGATTTGCCAGGACTGGGCTTGAACAAAGCAGCTCAGGACCAGGGGAGAGTAGGAAAGGGGGAGATGTGGGAACTGCAAGCCTTCCTGTTCCAGCTATGTGGATAATTAAACAAGAAGAATTGCTGCTAGTGCACCTATATCTGGAGCCGGCCAGGAAGTGTTTGTGTGCATGGGTGCAAGGTAAGGCTGGGAAACAGCCTGAGGAGTGATTTTTTATAGAAGGGAAATTTATAGTGACTGAAGACAGTCACTGTGATTGATGTGGTTTCTGTTTGGCTTCAGAGCTCAGATCTAAATGCTCTGGTGTTCCAGTGGGCCATCCTTGCAACTGTTCAGGCCTGGAGGCAAGTGCTTGGACCGAGGGATGGGGCTCTTGGGCACGCTGTATATACAAAGGCAGATTGATGGTCATGGGGCTTACACTTTGTGAGGTGGGCTGATGCCAACCTCATGAAGTTTAACCATGACAAGTGCAAGGTCCTACATCTGGGTAGGAGCAATCCCAGGCACAGCTACAGGTTGGGCAGAGAAGAGATTCAGAGAAGGACTCGGGGGTTTTGGACAATGAGAAAATGAACATGAGCCGACTGCAGTGTGCTCTTGCAGCCCAGAAAGCCAGCTGTATCCTGGGCTGCATCAAAAGAAGCATGACCAGCAGGTCAAAAGAGGTGATCCTGCCCCTCTACTCTGCTCTCGTGAGGCCTCACCTGGAGCACTGTGTGCACTTCTGGTGTCCTCAACATAAAAAAGACATGGAGCTGTTGGAACAAGTCCAGAGGAGGCCGCGAGGATGATCAGGGGACTGGAGCATCTCCCATCTGAAGACAGGCTGGTTGGGGCTGTNGACATGGAGCTGTTGGAACAAGTCCAGAGGAGGCCGCGAGGATGATCAGGGGACTGGAGCATCTCCCATCTGAAGACAGGCTGGGAAAGTTGGGGCTGTTTAGTCTGGAGAAGAGAAGGCTGCGTGGAGACCTCCTAGCAGCCTTCCAGTATCTGAAGGGGGCCTATAGGGCTGCTGGGGAGGGACTCTTCCTGTAGTGACAGGAAGATGGGTAACAGGTTCAAACTTAAACAGGAGAGGTTTAGATTGAATATAAGGAAGAAATTCTTTCCTGTGAGGGTGGTGAGGCACTGGAATGGGTTGCTCAAGGAAGCTGTGAGTGCTCCATCCCTGGTGGTGTTCAAGGCCAGGTTGGACGAAGCCTTGGGTGGCATGGTTTAGTGCTTATGGCAGGGGGGTTGGAACTAGATGATCTTAAGGTCTTTTCCAACCCTACCTATTCTATGATTCTATGATTCTGTTCTCAAAGGCTAATGTCAAGAAGCTGCTCTTGTGTGATTTGAGATTCCTTAAGCAGAGAAGGAGATAAAGAAAGCCAAGGACTGTGTCTTTGGAAGTAACAGCATCTATTTCCAGGTTCTCAAGACTCCCAGTGTATCTGACCAATGCATTGGAGAAACCTTTTGTTTGGGGCCTGGACATCATTGCTTTACTTTGCTTTTCCTTCATATCATCTAGAGACTTGTTACCAATTTACAAAGAACTGAATCCAAAGTATTCACCACCTTGATCGTGCAAAACAAAATATGGCAGCGATTGCTCTTTCACAAAAAAAGGATCTTGGGTGTGTTTTTCCTATGACTATCATCCCTTTTTTCTGAATGCTGTTGAAACAGCAAGTTTTAAAGTCTTTTCCAGGTAACCTACTAATAGTGTCTTGCCAGTGCCAGGTGTTGTGGGTTAGATGTGGCATTTAAAACCCCCCCTCTAGTGCTTTGCCAAATGCTTTCAGAAACTAGCATATTTCTTTCATGCGGGTGAGTGCCAGCAAGTCTCATAAAGGGATGTTGAAGGATGCTTATGAAAAGGGGAGTTCCTTTAACTTTAATGAGCTTTAACGAGATAGCCCTGATGGAGTATGTGTAGTGAAAACCTTCTCACTGTCATCCTCTGCACACAGGCTCAAATTTTTCTGCTTTGCTTCTAAATCCCATTCAGGTAAAAGCCTCAGTGCAGGAATGGTGAAAGTAGATTAGGGTAATTATTAATCATGAGTCTTCTGTCCACCTCACTAACTCATCTGGAAGAAATTATCCCCTGCATAAGTTCAAGTGTATTAACTGCTCTGCAACATAACAAGCCTTTAATCTTCAGGGTTCTAAAGCCATCCCCTCGTGCCTTCAGATTTTCCTCATCTTGAAGCTTCTTTGTCTGCTTTGCATTGCTTTATAAAACTCATTTAAACACTTGCTGGTCATTCATGTTAAAGTTCTAGAAAAAAAAACGTTATAGGCTTTCTGTAGGTGACTTGTGAGATAAATATTTATTGAGGGCTGATCCAATTCAGCACACTGTGAGTGCTCCACTGAAATTTAGTGCCTGGGTATGGCAATGTTACAGTTCTTTCCATAAATGATAACTTTAATGATGTACCAAAACTTCCCCTCTAAAATACTTTTTCTGACTTGCCCAACTCCCATTTGTTTTGCAGCCTGCGTATTTGCACACAGATTTTGATATCATTTAATATTTATATACATTATCTTACAAATATTATTTAATATTTATCTAGGTTATCTTCAAATTGCCTACTGCAGGCTATTGTGTCAGATAGCACTTACAGTATGAGAAAAAATTATTATGCTTCCTTAGTCATTGGGGTGTATTTTTAATCTGCTAGATTAGGAGAACAGGCTGTGACCATTAGACTGTACACAGCTGTCAGGCCAAACTATCTAATGCAGCCAAGATGCACAGGGGATGGGCCCGGTGTGAAACACCCAGATGCAAAAGCTTGTGTTCTCAGTGTCTTCCTCTGAGTGCTACACTGTGCATTTCTGGTATGTCTTCTTGTGCCATGATCAGCAGTTCAGCTTGTTCACTGTGTTATCTTGCCAGTTGCTGCTGAGGCTGGAATTTAATCCAGTTTAATTTAGCATCATAGCATGAAGTTATCAGTGTATTTGCTACTTGTTTTTTGAAGTAAGCTAATGTTCTTATGATTAAGGAATGAATGCATCATATTCCAATGTGCCTTCATTCAGCAATAAGTACATAAATCACATTTAAAGTTAGTATTTGAGTAAATAGACATAATGCAGGAAACCTGTGGTCAATGAGATGTTTCAAGTTCTTTAATACAATGTGCCCAATTTCTCTTGGCACATTGAATGAAGATCTCCAGTAAAACTTCTGCCAAGGCAGGGTTCAGTCTGTTGGGACAGTGCTCAGCCAGACCACAGAAGAGTTTCCAGACAGAGCTGTAAACATTGAAGGGTGAAGGGGGTGTAAGGATGTCGTGGTTTAAACCCAGCCACGCAGCTAATTCACTCACTCAACCCCCCTTTCTTCCCCTCCCCTGCTTCCAAAGGGATGGGGAGGAGAATCAAAACAATGCAACTCCCACAGGTTGAGATAAGAACAGTTTAGTAACTAAGGTATAACACAAATCACTACTGCTATCACCAATAGTAATAATGATAAGGGAAATAACAAGGGAAAAGAATACAGCATCTCACCAACCACCAACAGAAAACTCAAGACACTCCAACCCAACCAAGTGCTGACCGACCAACTCCTCCAACCACCCTGTCCTGGGTTCAGCAGTTGCAGTCAGTTTTTCTTCTCTTTAGTAGCTGGTGTTTT
>NDXB01012702.1:136161-161152 GCA_002631895.1 Agapornis roseicollis | reverse complement strand
GGCCACCAGGGCACACTGCCGGCTCATGTTCAGCTGACAGTCCACCAATACCCCTAAGTCCCTAAGCATGCTAATGGAGATACATAAAGTATGGGATTGTGGAGTGCAGGTCTGACTGAGTTTTGAATAGAGAAACTCTATTAATTACGCTATTAAGGAAAAAAATATTTATTCAACAATCTTTGCATAAATGTATTTGTTTGAAAATGAATCATTCCTGACCACCATGTCTGTTAATGTATGTGAAATTTTCTTTGCTACTGTCTTTTTTCCTTGAATTATCTCATTCTCTCTCCCATTCCTTCCTCTCCTTTCCCCCCTTAGCTTTTGTGGAAGGAGGGGACAGCTTAAGATCTGGTAGTATGGTGGGACAGGAATCAAAAACAGGTTTGAAAAGAGTTTTGAACTGTTTTCGGAGAAATCTATCTATTTCTTGCGAGACTTAGAGTACTATAAGAAAATCTTAGGGAAAACAAGCATTTCACAGAATCATAGAATAGCTACTGTTGGAAAGGACCTTAAGATCATCCATTTCCAATCCCCCTGCAATGGGCAGGGACACCTCACAGCAAATCATGTCACCCAAGGCTCTGTCCACCCTAGGTTTGAACATTGCCAGGAATGGAGCACTCACAGCTTCCTTGGGCAGCCCATTCCAGTGCCTCACCACACTACAGGAAAGAATTTCTTCCTTAGATCCAATCTAAACTTCCCGTTTAAGTTTGAACCCATTACCCCTTGTCCTGTCACTACAGTCACTAATGAAGAGTCCTGCCCCAGCATCCCTATAGACTCCCTTCAGATACTGGAAGGTTGCTATGAGGTCTCCACGCAGCCCTCTCTTTTCCAGCCTGAACAGTCCCAACTTTTCCAGCCTGTCTTCGTAAGGGAGATGCTCCAGTCCCCTGATCATTCTCTTGGCCTCCTCTGGACTTGTTCCAACAGCTCCATGTCCTTTTTATGTTGAGGACACCAGAACTGCACACAATGCTCCCTCCAGGTGAGGTCTCCCGAGAGCAGAGTAGAGGGGCAGGATCACCTCCTTCGACCTGCTGGTCATGCTCCTGTTGATGCAGCCCAGGATACGGTTGCTTTCTGGGCTGCAAGCTCACAAGCACCTCGTTGTTTTTCATGTGCCTTAGCATGGCTTCCAGGAGAATCTGCTCCAAGATTTTGGCAGGCACAGAGGTGAGACTGACTGGGCTGTAATTCCCCAGGTCATCCATTCTCCCCTTCCTGAAAATGGGGGTTATATTACTCTTTTCAGAGGTCAGAGATCTCAGAAGATGCGATATGGCCCAGTGCAGAGACAATCAAGGAAATCTAGACTATTTTTGACTTTGCAACTGAACTTCCATGTCACTACTGGCATGGCACTTTGGCTGCTCTCGCAGACAGCTCTTCTCAAAATAGACTGAGAGTACTTCAGGAATGGGTTGGTTGATATTATATATTTGTGCTTCATATTGGCAGTTCTAGGTATTGCCCAGATGTGATTTTACATCTTCTGAAGTGTTTGCAAGCTGCATGAGACCAACCACTCACTATAACACCATTTTTAATGTTGTAGTTATTGCTATATTATTACTCACAATAATACTAGTCATACTAGAATATATTGTGTGATGATGCTGAGAACTTGAGTAATGCTGCACACTGCACATGGTCCCTTTGACTTTGTGGACCTATCAACATAGTTGTTGTTTATTATGAATAAAGTTATCAACATCTGATCTACTGTAAGCATCTACTACTATCAGCATACCTACTATATATCCACTGTAATAAGTTTGTTTGACTCCCATGTTAATTATATGCCTCTTAAGTCAACATTACCCTTCCAAAGAATACTTTAAGGAAAAAAGACAGTAACAAAGAAATTTTCACATACATTAACAGACATGGTGGCCAAGAATGTTTCATTTTCAAATAATGCATTAACACAAAGATTATATAAACCAGCAGGAAAAGTTATTGTCTCTGTACAGGACTCATTCTTTTAGCAATTATAAACTTGTGCAATGTAATTAGGAAGAAAAAAATAGATATCACAGGTAGGTCATGAACTGTGTTAAGCCAAAAGGTTTTAAGAAAACAGGTATAATTCTGCCCTGAGCATCTCATTGCAGAGGAAGTTGTGCAGGAGATTCACCAGGAAAGCTCTTCATTCTAACACAATAGATTAAAATATGAATATTTGAGGAATGGGATTTCAGAATGAAGGAAACTTAGTGGCCCATCCGGAAACCAGAGTGTGAGTTACAAAAGCTGTAAAGACTATGTTTAATATAGTTAATATCAAACTTTCCCAAAGTCTGAGGGAGGGGAAATCCAGATTTGTCCTTCAATCTGCTTTCTGTAATTGCTATTAGCAAAGAGCTGGTCTGAATAAAAGAAGCTCCTTTTCTCCCCTGACCCTCTTCTTTGGTATTTTAATGTTTGAATCCAGCTACTCCAGTCTGAGAATCGTAGAATCACAGAATGGCTTGGGTTGGAAGAGACCTTCAAAGGTCATCTAGAAAAGGGGATTTTCTTTTCACCAAACACTAAGGAAAGACCCTGGCTTGGATAAGCACAACATAACTGTATCTTATTACATGCTTGTGTCCCAGCTCTAGTGTAAGGACACAGACTGCAGAGCACAAGAAGAAACCTAATTGTTCATCCTGCTGACACCTCTGGCGTCAGGTGTATTAGCAAAATGTGGCAGCAACTGATCAAGTTGCAAAGACATCATCAGAACCATAGCGAACAAACTATGCTGTTTCAGTTTGGTCCAGAATACAATAGATATGCTAAACCACACCCTTTGATAAAGCCAGTTTATAGTCATTGTGATGACATCTGTAGGCTGGGGTTAAATATCACATCTAAAGCCTCCCAGATCACCTCCTTCTCAGTATGCAATAATGTTCCTTAAGATGCTTAAGATCCTATCTAAAAATTAAATGCTGGATATTCTGCACCAGTCTTGTGGGAGATGGAATATTTTTTCTTAGAATCTGTGCTTATCAGTCTCAGACATACTTCATTCTTTACGTGTGGTGTCACCTGATACATCCCAAAATTACAGTGTTGTGGAGAGAAACAGAAATTTTATTTCATCTATTTCTCATGCAGTGATGCAGGAAAGCTCTGACCAACTAGGGTGTAAAGCTTAGAAAAATAGCAATTAAGGAAGAAAGCTCCAGCTCCATGGGGACAGAGAAATATTAAGCTACATCTTGCTAAGCACATAGCGAAAGCAAGATAAAAAACCAAGGTGCTGTGATGAGATGACTCATTCTGGACACAGATATCGCAAACAGTAGGGAATTTTATTGCCTTGCAATTAAAGGGTGAAGGCACAGAGAGGATGATGGCTTCTATTAGATAGGAAGACAGCTCCTTGTCCAGTGAGTCATTCCTAAACCCCAAAGATTTCTGATCATTTGTAGATGTCTGCTGGAGAATTAATATGTAAAACCATAAAAATTAGTTCAGATTATAACAATGAGCAAAGTTCCCTCAAAGGATGACTTAAATATCTACCATACCATATGAAGCAGATAATGTTTTAATATGAAAACTTCCAGTGATTTCCAAAACATAGTCATTTTGCATTGTAGTTATATAAATGAGTCTTAGAATTAGCTTTCCTTTTTTTTTCCGCCTTCACTCTATTGGCAAAACAGAGAATTCTCCACAGAGAACACTAACAGCAAATACTGCTAAGTGAAACATGATATATTAGAAGCCATTTCCCCAGTAAATAACTAAGGAAGATATCCAAATAGAATCACTGTGTTGTTAGAGATATAGCACACTTACAGAAATGCCACTTCTAGTAAAGTGTATTTTTGTTGATAAGGTGAGGCATGAAATCAGAAGCCCAAAGGGGGGGGTTTAGACTTAGTAGTTTGTATAGGAAAACCCAAAAGCCTACTTGAGATTCACAGCAGGCACGTTTCCCAAATGATAGAGGTATTGCCATGAGAAAAATCCCAGTGAAAACACTTTATAAAATCTTGCATTATCCCAGTATCCTCTTATAACAGGTTAATAAACAAGCTGGCTAATCTCACATTCCTTTCTATTGTCTTTGATTATCCAGACATATTTGGTGTCACCCAAGCGGCTCTGCAGTAACTGAGATTTTGCTGTGCCAGCATCTGAACTTTATTACTGAATATAAGTAAATTGGATCCCTTGACAGCGTCTTTTAATACATCAGCAAATAAAAAGATCATTTATAGCCCTAGAAGAAGAGGGCTTGTGCTCCTCCTCCTCCTCCAAATTTACTTGATGTTTTTGCTGCTGAAAAATCCACCCTGCACTGTGTAGCAAACTCCTGGTGTCTGATTGTCAAGCAGTGTTGGGGAACGTGGGCGTTTGTGTGAAACACAGTGATTCTCTCACTCTGTCACCCTACAAGTTATCTCCCCTCTTTTACTTTCTAGTGTGTTGTTATTGTTCTTATGAAATAATATGGGCTCCCTCTGGTGACTAATTGAACACCTGCATATTCCCAAAGCTTTTAAGCAAGAGAAACCTGATGGATCAAAGCGTTTGCCTGTGTACAGGAGGATGCCACATCCTCCTACATGTGTGTGTGTGTATAAATTCCATAAAAAACCTGTGTAAGCATCAGTTCCTGGAGACAGTCACCTATTTTGTTCAGAGCTCCAGGCATGTAGGTTTTGTTCTAACATTTTCTGTTACAGACCACCACTGTAAGTAACCAGTTCAAGGCTGGAACTATAGTTTTCACATGAAGACAGTGATTTTTGCAAACCTATCTGTCCTGGGTTCAGCAGTTGCAGTCAGTTTTTCTTCTCCTTAGTAGCTGGTGTTTTGAGTTAACCCGGGAACAAGGCTGATAAGGCCGATGTTTTTGGTTGTTGCTAAGCAATGTTTGCCCTGACCAAGGACTTTGTGAGCCTCATGCTCTGCCAGGGAAGAGGGAAAGCCGGGAGGAAGGAGGGACAGGACCCAAACTGACCAAAGAGGTATTCCATGCTGTAGCACATCATGCCCAGGATGTAACTGGCAGTTACCCGGAAGGCCTAGTTCTGGCGGGGTGGTTGGAAGAGGTGGTCGGTCAGCACTCGGTTGGGTTGGGGTGTTGTGAGTTTTCTGTCGGTGGTTGGTGAGATGCTGTATTCTTTTCCCTTGTTATTTCCTTTATCGTTATTATTATTGATGGTAGCAGCAGTGATTTGTGTTATACCTTAGTTACTAAACTGTTATTATCTCATCCTGTGGGAGTTGCATTCTTTTGATTCTCCCCCCATCCCTCTGGAAGCAGGGGAGGGCAAGAAAGGGGGGTTGAGTGAGTGAACGAGCTGCGTGGCTGGGTTTAAACCACGACACCATCTCTATGGGAAAAAAAACCCCAAACCAAACAAATCCTGCAGTTGTCAATGCTGTGCAAAAAATGTGCTGTGGTTTTCTAGATTTGTGTCAGAGGGAAAACAAGTTCAGTTTCCAAGATGCACAGTGTGTGGGAAAGGAAGCAAGGTTAGAAGGATGTTTCAGGGATTTTTGAAGGCAGAATGGAGAAGTTCATAGAAATCACTACTGATTTTCATTAGGAAGTTTGAATGCAGCACTTACATTTGTATTAATAGTGAGCAGACTGCTCCTTGTCCTAGTGACTGAAAGCTCTCCTCACCATGTTTTTGATTATAGTTATTAGAAATAGCACTTCATAAGACCCCTTACATATTGTATTCAGGTAGCTTTACAAAAAGTAAATGAAAAAATTGTTAGTTTAGATGAATAGGAGATAATTGGTTTTGTTTAAAGTAATGTCCTTTTAGGGACATAATTTTATCTTCTTTAAGCCATTCTAAAGGTCTCTTACTATTTACTCCATGTTGTAGGAGCACAGAGGTTTTTAAGATGAAGACAGAGCATGATCTTTAGAATGTATTAAGCCTTGCAAAGAAGAGCATCTGAGCATCNAGCATGATCTTTAGAATGTATTAAGCCTTGCAAAGAAGAGCATCTGAGCATCTGAGATCACTGGCAGTTCTCTGTGTCTTTTGGGTTGATAAGAATGCAACCATCAGAAAAAAAAAGGATAGTAACTTATTTTGAGAGTCATTCCAGAGATATGTAATTTTTCTTACGGTGTCAGCATTGTTACAGCCTTTAATGCATTGTTTAAATAGCAATGGTTATCCACTGTAATATGTTTCATTCCACTTTTTCTGTGTAATTTCATAAAACCTTTCAGAGGGAGAGTCAGAATTATCTTTATTTGGGGTTTCAGCCTAAGGACTATCAATGTGTATCCTCATTCTACAATCTGGTTGGGGTTTTTTATAGCATAAACATATTTTTTTCCTACTTTTGCATTTGAAATTGCAATTGTACTGTACATTCTACAAGTGTCAAATCTCAGTCTCTCACACTGAATAGACTGAATATAACAGTCTATATTCAAGTGTTTGGTCAAGTTATACTGCTCAAGAAATGAATAATTTCCTGTAAAGGCAATATACTTTTATTGAAAGTGCTTGTTCAGGTTACTATAATATAAATGGTCACATACTACATAGTCTGTCAAGTCACTCACCTGAGAGTTTGCATACTTCCGTCCTTTCCTCTGTGACTTACATCATTTTCCTCTGTGCGTGGATCTCTTTGTACAGGTGCATTTCAAGGTTTACATTATTAAAGCTTTATGAATCAGTTACTATATCAGCAAATATAATGAAGGAAAAAGAAATATTTATGTTGCCTTCAAGATCAAATGGCAATTATGTTGCTTTTGCATCTTTGCTTTTATTACGCTCTTGTCTTATTTATTCTGTAGACAGAACAGTGTCTTAAAACTTGGGATTTATTAGCTTCTTTTTATTAAGTAGAAGGGTTTTTATTTTTTTATTAGCTATGAGTGGACTTTTTCCCTGTTTTCCAAAATATCCTTGTGTGATTCCATTGCTGTCTTAAAACTAATGAAGCACAAAATGGCTTATTCCCACCTAAAGCATGAAGAAGCGAAAAGCTACTGGAGTATGCTTTAATATCTCTGTAATTTGAGGTTTAAGAAACATATCTTGCAGAAACAATGTTTTTTCAGTTGAAAGAGAAGTTAACATGTAAAGATCATACAAAGCATATTTCTGCTTACAAAGTGCAACATTTGAGCAATGGATTAATCTTAGAAAAAAACATCTCCTACATTTTTTGGTAATGATCAAGTGATGTACAAGCATGCCTATGAGCAGTGCGGTGGTATATTCTTATTGCTTCTGCAGCAGCCACCTGATTCTTTAATTTGCTTAGCAACAGAAAGAAAGCATTTTGGTTTAGAAATACTAGAACCATTTTATGATCCTTTCCATTTGCGTACTTTCTCACAGGAAAAATAAAAGAGTTTTGTTTTAGAAATACTGGAATCATTTTATTACATTCCGTTTGCAGACTTTCTTACATCTGAGCGTCCATCTCAAGCAGCTGAAAAAATATGTGCATAAAATACAGGAGGTTTTACAAAAATAATTGCCATCTTTGCTATGTCAAGAAAAAAACTGGCTCATTATGAAAGATGTAACAGTGTTTTTGGAGATAACAGGTTGAAGTGCTAAAGAACTTTTTCCACTGCAGTCACTATTATTGCATGAAAATGTCACTCAGTCATAGAATCATAGAATAGTTTGGGTTGGAAAGGACCTTAAGATCATCCAGTTCCAATCCTCTGACATGGGCAGGGACACCTCACACTAGACCATGTTGCTCAAGGCTCTATCCAACCTGGCCTTGAACACTGCCAGGGATGGAGCATTTACCGCTTCTTTGGGCAACCCATTCCAACGCCTCACCACCCTTACAATAAAGAACCTCTTCCTTATATCTAAACAGAACTTTCCCTGTTTCAGTTTGAACCCGTCACCCCCTTGTCCTATCGCTACTGTCCCTGATAAAGAGTCCCTCTCTAACATCCTTATAGGCCTCCTTCAGACACTGGAAGGCTGCTCTGAGATCCCCACGCAGCTTTCCCTTCTCCAGTCGTTTAAAAGCATAAGAGACACTAGACTTAGCTGTGGACTACAAACTCTTTCACCTCTACATTTTCCTTCTGATGATATAATGGATACCAGACAATTCGTTCCACATAAAAAGTGTTCAGTTAAATGTCAGTATATGTACTAAAAATTATTTTGTGCATTAAAAATCATCATTAGGTATCAAAAGAATGAGTATATAGGAGAGCTTAAACTTTGGTAGGATTTTTTTTTAAGGTAGATTAAAGGTTTTGCTTGTTGTTTTCAGAAGCACGTTTCAAACTTAGCATTTGCATTTCAAAGGAGATGGATGTTGTTTCTATATAAACTTTGAAAGAAAAGATTAATCAGTCAAGATCCTTAACAATCAAAGATATTGAAGAACTGCAGCAAGCTGTAATTTAAGATTCGGTGGCTTGATATTTGTATAATAATGCAACTGTGTGGCTTGGACAAAACTCCATCAATAAGAATGCAGGTTCAGTTGAAGACCCTGCAGGGACTACATATCCTTAATACTTCTTTGTTGTTTCACTTTGGCTAAGATGCTCAGTTTAGAAGAGTCATGTCAGTGTAAAGCCTCAGGGGTTTTAAAACCTGTTTTAAGTGCAGCACTCAGGCTAAGATTTTCTCTGACAGCCTCTTGCCTGTCCTAATCTCCACCCAAGCCCCCTTTGTTTTCCAGCCCCACTGTGTGAAGGAAAGCCTGGCTCCCTGCAGTATTTCCAGCATCCCTGATCTTGCCAGCAGCACAGTATAATGATGTCCTGTGTGAGCTCCTTTTTATTTTAAGAAAGCACTGAGCCTGGAAGTAGATTTCCAGTAGTAATTGGTAAGGCCAATATGTGGTAACTGTTAAACCCCTTCAGAGGAACTAGCTTGATCTTTACATCAAAGTGATGTAAATGATACCAACACAGTTATGAGTAACAAATCTTTCCTTCTTATTTTATTTAATATATGCAATTTTCTCGTGGGGGATTGCAAAAGCAGAAGCAAGATGTTTTGAATCATATCATTTTTTACAAGCAAGATTCCAAGTAAGATCGTTACTCTTACTATGCAGTTCAATGTGGCTTTTAAGACAATAACAACTTTTAGGTACTTTTGTGGTTAATTTGCATTGCTGGCTACTTTGAGCTGTGAAAGCAGTGCCTTGGTTGACTGAGTCAGGCTTGATATGATAAATGATGGAATTAAAGGACAGAACAATGCTTTAAAGGTCAAATCAAATAAACCATGGATGTTACCTTGAAAGTTTGATAAAGCAGGGCCTTTTCATGTGGCAACTGCATCACTGGAAAACATGCAAGAAGCAGTGTTTGATATTGCCTAAGAAAATGTTCTTTCAATGAATTCTCCACCCTGTGTTAAACAGCAGCGTGATGAAGGGGAAACAGAACAATCACAACATTACTAAACCTTGTCTTATTAAGGAAAGAATAAAATGAGAAAAGAAAACTGAAAATAAGTATGAGAATGGTTTGCATCAGTTGCTGTATTTTCCCATCCTTCTCTCTCAAACACACTCTTCATACTTAATTTGTTACTAGTATGTTTTCTAATTAAAGCTAAAGGTGTCATATTCAAAGTGAGCCATCACAGACAACTCATACTGCATATATTTGTGGACATGGCTAGAAATATGTTTTTAGGTTCCCATTAAAATCAAACAAAACTGAATTAATCTGGGAAGCTTTTTTGAGGGGGGAAATCCTCATAACTTTGCCAGCATTGTTTTTTAATGCTGAAGTTTTAGTGATGACAGCAATTTGGAAAAAAAGGCAATCTTTGACTATTTCTTTTTGGTTCCACTTTATGGATCCTTCATTCTTTGTATTGTGGTCACTGCTTCCTTCCTGAATAGGTATAAGGCAATGAATAGACTAAGAAATTATAAAGAATAATACTGAAGTTTGGAGATGGAACTTTTCTTTAGAGTCTGAAGGGAGGAAAGAAGTGTTACCTGCTTTCATCTTTTCACTAGCATAACTCCTTTATGGATGCCATTGGTAGCTTCATTAGCTTGAGGAATTTGTTAATGCAGGTGCCCCTGTGCGATAGCTGTCTTTATTCTTCTGAGAGGAAGCCCTGGAATGTCTTTAAAATTCAGAGTTTTTACTCTTTTTTTCTGTTAGGAACATATTCTCAGATTTCTTTAAGTATAGCAAAGTGGGCAGGAGTTAAATCTGTTTTTTAGATGTCTGAATGGTGCTTGCCTTTTTATGTATATATTTTATTCTAAGCGTATGCTGTTAAGCTTAATTGTGAATAGCTTGGATATACGAAGACAGGCTGAGAGAGTTGGGGCTGTTCAGCCTGGGGAAGAGAAGACTGCGTGGAGAACTCTTAGCAGCCTTGCAGTATCTGAAGGGGGCCTATAGGAATGCTGGAGAGGGGCTCTTCATTAAGGACTGTAGTGACAGGACAAGGGGTAATGGGTTCAAACTTAAACAGGAGAGGTTCAGATTGGATCTAAGGAAGAAATTCTTTCCTCTTAGGGTGGTGAGATACTGGAATGGGTTGGCCAGGGAGGTTGTGAGTGCTCCATCCCTGGCAGTGTTCAAGGCCAGATTGGATGAAGCTTTGGGTGACATGGTTTAGTGTGAGGTGTCCCTGCTTATGGCAGGGGGGGTTGGAACTGGATGATCTTAAGGTCCCTTCCAACCCTAACTATTCTATGATTCTATGATTTTATGATTGTTTTTTAAAGCATTGATCTTCTTGCTTACCAGTTCTTGAAGGGATCATTTATTTCTTTGGGGTTCTGTGTTAAGTTTTATAATCAGCTCACTATAAGTAATTACCTTTATAATATAATTATAAATAGATGTTTGAATATTTTCATTATGATTACAACCTTGCTGCATTGTGCCTAAACAATCTACTGTTTAAATTGCTGTGCTCTAAATAATTACTGTTTATCTTCAACATTTTCCTCTTCAAACTCTGTATAAAAGGGATTTGCTAGTGAAAATGTTCCCAGTGTCCTATCGTTAGCTTCAAACTGAAGTATCTTTTCCCCCTTGTAGGGAAAAGAAAATACAGAAGCAATTCCTGTTTCAGGAGGGGGGTGGCTGCTTTGGATATGCTAGTTTGGATATGCTTTTATATATATTATTTTTCATAGGAATCATGGAATATATTATCCTTCTGCTTCTTATCAAGGGGGTATTAGGTTGTTTGGGGAGAAGACATAACCAGTTGTCTATTTGCCCTTAAATCAAAGCCTTTCTCTGAAGAAATGCAGAGGAGCTCTGTGCACAGTGGTACTAGTTTTGGATGGGATAATTTTCTTCATAGGAGCGCTATGGTTTGGACTTGTGACCAGACCAGCGTGCATAGTGCAGGAAAGTTTTTGTTACTGCTGAGCAGTGCTTTCACAGTGTCAAGGTCTTTTCTGCTCCTCACCCCCCCAGTGAGCAGGCTAGGGGTGCGCAAAGAATCAGGAAAGGACACAACTGGGACAGCTAACCCCAAATGACCCAAGGGATGTTCCTTACCATAAGATGTCACGTTCAGCATGTTTTATTTGGTTGTTTATTTGTTTCTTTTACATATTAAACTGCCTTTATCTCAGCCCATGTGTTTTCTTACTTTTACCCTTTTGATTCTCTCACCCATTCTACTTGGAGGAGTGAGGAAGGGCTGTGAGGTGCTTAGCTGTCTACTGGGTTAAAACACAACAGGTTACAAGGTATCAATTATTCTAAACACTCCATGCATCATCCATATTATCAAAGCCCTTGTAGAAATGAGGCTGGATGCTCACGTGACTGCAAACATGGGCGCTCACAAACAAAGGCTAATGCTCTTTCACATCCTTCTTCTCCCCAGCAGATCTGCACCTACATGGTAAATACAGATCCTTGTGCAATCAAGAGTTTTTATTTTGCTGTCCTGTGCCCATCTCTTGTTAGAGGAAAACAGAGATCTGTTAAGGGTAGGTTTTATTAAACTGGACACTAGTTTTTTTATTAAACTGGACACAAGCAATAAAAAACTAAACATAAGTTTTACTCCAAACATCAAATATACTAAAGTGCTAAAGATTTCTTTTTCCTTTGAAATTTGGCCAGGATAAGGTGGTTTTGTGTGAGCCTTGCAGAATAAGTACAGCCTTTTTTCTATGTCAGCTCGTTTTTGCATTTGTACTGAGCTTTAAACTCAACACTGTTTCAACTGTTCATGTTTGAGTTGATAAGGGTATAGAAAGAAATGGATTTAAAATGCTGTTT
Organism: Agapornis roseicollis; assembly: GCA_002631895.1. NCBI lineage: Eukaryota > Metazoa > Chordata > Aves > Psittaciformes > Psittacidae > Agapornis > Agapornis roseicollis. Next base: position 148,920 of record NDXB01012702.1, on the reverse strand, counting down.
GGGAGGCAGCATCAGGATTTCTGTAGCCTTAGGGCTTGTTTTTCAACTGTGGGAATTACTAGTGAGTCACTGTTGGATATGGGAAATGCAGCATCTGTAAAGAAAGAGGCTAAACACACACACACATACACACAATGCTTTCACAACTAGTTCTACTTTATTCATTCAAGCATAGTAATGTATAGCATACAGATATGGGTCCGAGCCATGAAACCAAACAGCAGCTACATCATTCTCAGTGACTGTTTTCAGTCACTATAAATTCCATTCTATAAACAATCACTCCTCAGGCAGCTTCACAGCCAGAACCTTGCACCCAAACACTCCCTGGCTTACTCAAGACCCAGGAGCACAATCAACAATTCTTATTCTTCTTCTTCTTTAATTATCCACATAGCAGGAACAGGATGGCTTGACGTTCCTACAGGGAAACTGGTGTTTCAGTGCATGCTGCATTCTTTGTTACATTTTAAACTGTATCATGGTGAGGATTCTAGGCCAAAGACCTAAAAAGCTGCAAGAGAAGCACTGTGATAAAAGAAGGGGAAAAAAATAAATCCTTATTTGCCTACTTTATCTTTGGTTATGAATGACTGAAATCTTGTTATGTGAGCCTTTAGAAACTGTAGCCATGCAAAGCACCTAGAGGTAGCATCTTAGGTTCATGCTGTGAACTTGTTAAATATAATAAGACTTGCACACTAATCGCTATCTGAGCAGTCTTGGTTTGTTTTCTTGAGTACTCACTCCTATCTCCACTTCTTATTATGGAACTGTCTCTCGATGATACGCATTCATTCTTCATTTGTTTTGGGATGGCACATATGCCATCTATTCACAAGAGGACTGGAACATTTAGTAAGGAGGATTACTGAACAGTGACTCCTTTGCTGATATAACCTTTTTACTTGGCAAAAGAAAAGGAACAACACGGTACCTTTGGAAATATTTAGCTTCTATTGAGGAAGTAAAATTGATAACTTGCTCTGATGTGAATACCAACAGAGGGGTAACCTTGACTTGTAGGTATTTAGGAGAAATGGGCACAGACTTTTTTAAATGTCTGTGTTAGGGTGCCATGATATGAAATGTGTAGTTTCTTTCCATGGACACAGAGAGGATTCCTCTGAGACCTCAGACATATCACTTAATTTTTCTATGTGTCAGCTTAATTTGGGCATTTTATCTTTCTTGCCCCTTGTTTTCTTCTCTTATGTAAATAGATTATAGTATTTTCAGCTGTAGGGGCTGCTTATCAATGGATTTTTCTTATGCTTAAAACAGCACTTCTCTATCAAACAAACAATGGAGATCAAGAGCCTTCCCTTCTGTTGAAGATTAAAATACTTCTGAATTTCATAAACCTCTGCAGTTGACTGCACAGTCCTGTCAAGATTGTTTGGGGTTTTTTCCAAATCTCTCTCTGATATTTATAGGGATGTCTAACAATATGATTTCAAACTGAAAGATGCTGAAGAACAAAACAGATGAGAGAACTATTTCTATCTATGTGTATACCCAGGTGCATAAAAATGTTAAATATTGTGTTCCAGTGCTGTATATATTTAAATATGTGTTTATAATTATCATTCGAAAGTAATGCCGTTTGCTAAAACTTGATGCTCTGAAGTAATGCTTTTAGATAATACAGTGCTCCATTGGAAGTTTGTTCTCTTAGATGAGACCTTTAGTCAAAATCCATCATTCAAAGATTTAAGTAAAGCAGATGTGCCTCTCATCTGCTCTGCTTCCAGTAGAAGGAATGAAGAGCAAACTTTAGTAAGTTGCTCCAGAAAAACAGCTTAATTAAAAGGTAGAGTTATCCATAGTAGTTACAGAATCAGAATCACAGATTTGGGCTGGGAAGGACCTTAAAACTCATCCAGTTCCAAACCCTTGCTTTCCACTAGACCAGGTTGCTCCAAGCCTCTGTGTTCAACCTGGCCTTGAACACGGCCAGGTATGGGGCAGCAACAGCTTCTCTAAGCAATCTATGCCAGTGTCCCACCACTCTCATAGTAAAGAATTATTACCATTATTATCATCTATAGCTGGAAACATGATTCATGTTTTCTAATGAAGCAGCACTGCTTTCTACAAAACAGTTTTCAGGAGAGGGGAGAATGATACAGTAGGCAAAAAATGAGTCACATGAAATGTCTTTGGTTGAATAGGGAGGCTTTGGATGGCTTCTTTACATGGTTTGTCCTTTCTACATAATATAACATTGGATCTGATCTAAACCAAAAAGAAATTAATCGTAAGATTTTATCACCCTCTTATTGTGGCTGCCAGCCTGATACTTACATTACTTTCTTGGCAATTCCCTGAGGGTGTCTTTAGCATGCTGGTTGAACTCTCTGTTCCATCAAAGCTAGCTAGTGACACCACCTCCAATATCACAGCTCTGCTGAAGACTGTCAAACAGAACAGAACAAGCAGTCGTGTTTGCCTGTCCTCAGAGGGGATTCCTGGCTTTGCATGAGCAAGGCATCCCCCTTCAATCCTGACTGGTGCCTAACAGGTGGAGGAAAGTAAGTTTTCACAAGGAGACCTGTGTTTAACATTTGTATTGACAGGTTTTTTTATGTATTCCCATTCAGAGGGTGCATGGTTAGACAATCCTTCAGGGATCTCGATTCGCTGTCAGGTACCTAAAAAATCCAGTCTCACACTTCAGGCATCCAAATGTGGCCCCTAAGTCAATTCCTGGACTAACCACCCTTTGAAAAGCAGTATTAACTAAAGAGAAATGAAGATCCTTGTCCAAAGACACACAACAAATTTCTGACAGAGCCAAGGCAGGAATGCTGCTGTCCTGCATTCTAGCCACCAGCTATGACTTACTGTTTCTCCTACCTGTTTCTTGATCATGCATTTATGTATTAGTTGCTTGCCAGAAGAGGGCTAGTTGATAAGCTAAATGCGTTAAAAGAAATCTAGCGTACCCAAAAGAAAGCAGTGTACTCAGGAGATTTGCAGTTCTCACTTAAAAGGAGGGCAGATAAGAGAATCATGGGGGTGGTGCCACCTCCTTAAACCTGTAAGTTGCTGAAGCTTTTTAGTATCCTGCTGTAGAATTCCTCCTGTTGTTTCTCTGTCAGCTTTAAACCTCCTAATCTATGTCTTTGCTCTCCAAGCCTTTCTTCTTTGCAAAAGTGTTGCCTTTCATTTGAAATCTGTGGGGCTACACACAGTGAATAAGTGCAGGATCTGGTCCTTAAAGCTGCTGCCTCACATTGCCAAGTAACTGAAGAGGTCAGATGGTCTTTTTTCCAGGGACAGTAGGAAGGATTAAAGTGCTTGTGTGAAAGAATCATAGGTAAGAATTTAGATGTGCATATTTAAAGGAAAAACAGTTATCAAAAGTGAATGTTAAGAATGTGCAAGAAACTGACCTTAAGGAATATAGTATAAAAGAGATCCTTTTGCTTCCCCGTTCTGGCTCTTATCCCTTCAGTCTAATCAGAGGTGGCCTGCGGTCTTAAATGTATGCATATGCATAGTCCCACTGAAATCCATGTCTTTTGCATCTGTCTGTCATTTAGGATATATTGATCCACCTCAACTTCAGTAAGGAGAAACATCTTCCATGTGAAAAGGAATAACAAGAGGAAATGGCTGGATCTACCAACAACTCTATCTCTGCTTAAGATCAGCCACCTGACTTTGCACTTTTATTATGTATTGTTTTGTATCTCAAGTCAGTGATTTGATTATGTTTGCAGTCTTTATTACATGCTGCTGATATAAAAAACTACACAGTTAACATTAGTGTTTATTTTTCTTGTACTTTCTTCTCCATAGAATGCCTGAACTAGTTTTCATTTAAAAAATAATTGCAAAATAAGAAATAGAGTCCATTATATACATACATAGACATTTAACATAGAATTTCTCATTAGTGACTTAGAAGTATTATTAGGGGCCTGTCCTTTCCATGACTGCTGCTTTTTGTTGGCTTTTCTGTTGTAGAGCCTGGGGAAATGTGCACTGTATAGTGGAGAAACTGAACCCAACACAACAGTTAGAGACGTGCTATACCTTAGGGTACTCTTTCTCATATTTGGAAGCTTCACAGTGTCTAGAGCTGTAAAACATCCCTGATCCAGTGCAACTGGCTGTGGCAGAGCATGCTACCTTCTGTACCTTCCCTTGACAATAAAGAGCATGTAGCACCTACTGTGGCTATGGATGGTCATCCTTTACACAGCGCACTGCAGGACGTTGCCTAGAGTGGTTGCAGATACTCCAAATGCAACTGGACACACCTTGAGGTCTTCTGTCCCTGCTTTGATCAGGGATGTTTAGACTAGGTAACCCCCAGAGGTCCTTTCCAACCTCATCCACCCCTGTCATGTTGTTCTGGCATCTATGAAGGATGCTGAACTTTCAGGCAGTCTCAGCACAGTATCAGGTGCTGACTGAAGAATTCAGCAAGAATATTTGAATATCAGATGTGGAAAGCACTTTGGATGTCAGACTCATTCTGCAAAGTATAGACAGAGTATCACGGGTACACACTGTGCGCTGTCAAATGCATGCAGGAAAGCAGCTGGAAGTGGACAGGAATCTCATTCTCTGCAAGCTAATTCAGTTCTATAGTAACAACAGCAGACACATCTTTTTCCCTCAAAGCAGTAACGACTAGGTTGACACAGCCTTTTCTTGTAAATCCTTTTCTCATTTGTCTAAAAGATCATAATTATAAGCTGTGTATAAGGCACATTTTCCTTTTGTACAACCGCGGTTTTATACTAAGCTTGAAAATCACATTGAAATTCACACCAGTCAATAGGGTTCTCTAAGAATAGGATGCCCGTACCATTAGATTAAACAAAACAGCACCTGAGGGCAATACTTAAGATGGGTAAACTGTCAGCCATCAAGAGAAGGTGGCTTTTCCTACTCCTGTTCAGAGCAGTCCTTCCATGATGCTACCCTTTGAAGCACGTGCAAAGGAAAGCACCATTTGATTCAGATGAAAATTCTTCCCAGGAGCATGACAACAGTTAAAGAATGGGTCTGATGCTATAACCTGTGTTTTGGTGCTGTGTATTTTACAGACCTGAGGACAGATTCGATTTCAAGGTGAAGGCCAAAGAAGTTACGTTCCTTGTAGTGTCTCATTTTGAATTTGGTTTCGGCTGTTGAACATTAACAAGGCAAGAAAATAAAGTCATTTAAAAAAACCCACATTTCCCTGGTACTAGAAAATTCCCTTGCAAAACATCGTCGTGATCTGTATGGGATTTCCTATGTTCTGGGCTTATTCTGGGATGTTTCCCAACAGAGCCTGATAGAGCTCCATCAAGGTCAATAGATTAGCATCAGTTTAAACCAGCTGAGTATCTACTTTGTATTTGTACAAGTGTAATATGATCATTATAGAGAAACAGTAAACAAGGGAAGGGCTTTCATCATAAGAAAGAATTTGAGAAGATGGTTTCTTGGGATATTTTGGTTTTGGTTTGTCCCCCATCTCCCTCTCCATCCCCCTGGAGTTTTCTTTGTTCATTTCTAGAGCCTAAGCACTTTTATCAAACACTTAGTACTGCATTTATTCATAATTCTTTTACATTTACTGTAATTAAGTCTTTATTGATTTAACACAAGCCAGCAGCTGCATTTCACTGTGCAAGTCAACTGAAAAATATATGCTACCTACTGAACATGGACAATACACTTGAGGGTGCAGATAACATGTATTAAACTCTGTTATCATTTTTGTACCTCTTCAAGCACAATATCAATTATATATACATGCAGGCAGAGCTTCTACTTGACAGGCTGCATATTAAGTCATTGCAATACAAGAAACTATAAACAACTAGCTACACTTAGATGCATTTTAAGTAGAGTCTTGAATTAAGAGAAATCTTTGATGTGGAAATCATTTTTTATTTGAAATTCATCCTCTAAACCACATCTGAACAGCATTATATATTAGTGAAATAGAGGCCTTAATGTACCCCAGAGGTGCAAAAACTCCAGGAACCTTCCCAAAACTTCTGCACTTCAGATGTAGGATTCACTGTGCTATCTGCACTTCCCATGCTTTGGAGACAGTGTTGATCACAGACTTCTTTAAGAAAGAGATTGGCATAATAAATGGACAACTGTATCAGAGTGACCTGGAAAGGTAAGGAAAAGGTGGTTTGTTGTCTAAATGTGACTGAAGATGCAAAAATTTTATGGCATTCTGTGAATAAGTGAGTTACTCCTCGTAAGTGGGTGAGGAAGGGCTTTATACCTGGATAAAATAAACCCCCTCGCAAAGGAACAAGGATAGAAACAGCCAGTTCCTGAGGCTGGAGTACAAGAGGGTACTTATGAAATGACTAGGTTATGTGTCAAATAGTCAAGTAAGTATTTATCAAATTACTAGGAGAGACATATGGAAGTCTCAGATGAGGTTTAACAGACAAAAAGGTTCACCCTTCAGATACATATTTAAAGTGCAATAAATCTCAAAATACATAACAGAGGTAGTGAGCATGGCTTGTGACCCATAGCCACATAATCCATTTTTGGTCCCATAGTTTGTTGGAAGTCTGTCCACTGACTAACATGTGGAGCTGATGTCCTGCTTAAGCTGTAGTTACCATAATTATGTGTAACCATGTAATGAATTTGTCTTGTGGTATGCATTTTTCACATTATGACGTCTTAAATACTTATCTGGGCACACAGATTAGACACAGTCATTATATCTGCCTAATCTTTGGTCCTCCACAGAGGTACGCAATCTCATTCATCCAGTTCATACTGAATTTTGGGTCTCCTGTTTTCACTGTTAAACCTGATAACATATAATAGAACATATTCTTATTACTTCTTTTTTTCCTAGCTGATTGTTTGCAAATACTCTCTTTTCCAATTATGTTCATTCTTTCTGGCAGCAAACCTACCAACATTCCAATGCAATCTAGACAGAGTGACTGCACAGTACAACAAAACGAAAATAGCAGTAGGCAGATTGCTTTACTTGTAGAAAGAAAGACTTCTGGATTTTAAGTTATTAAACCAAACAACACTTATCACTGAGGAAGCAGTAAAAGTATTTCTCCCTCCTTCGTATTCTTCTTGTCCCACCTTCATTCACAGAAGGAATCTTCCCATTCAGGCCATGTACCTAAATCCTCCTGCTAATAGAATAATTAGTTTCATAGACACTGCTGATTAAGTTAAATACTCATAAATATTTATAACACTTTGCATAATATCTGGAGATAGAAAAGGAGAAAATTAATGGTGAACTCCTTTCTATAAGTTCATTTTTTTACAAGATTCAACTGGTAATAGGAAGGTTTAAATGTAGTTGTCATAGTAACAGTGCAACGTAACTTTTACCAACTACAACTACTATATTCTATTAATGGAGTAATTCTCAAAGCCCTTGATTTTTCTTTTTCAGCCTGTGCTTGCACTGAATCTCATGCTGGAAAGATGCAAGGTGCATTGTGTTTGTGTCTGTCCCCCATCTCCATCTAATGTCCATCTAATAGGTTCACAGACAGATTCAGAATATGTAATTCAGGTCCCTGAAACAGGCATTAGAGCTCCACAAACAACTCCCCATTTGAATGGTGTGCATGTCACTGAGGTACCAAGGCTCCTCCCACATAATCCATGCTCATCACCTCTGAAGGGTGATGCTATGCCTCTGTTGTTGACTAGGGAGCCACCTACACAGTGGGAAGTGCCAAGCAAAAGGATGTGTTTGAGCTCTCACCCTTCTTGAGGCCATTGATCTATACATACAAAGCTGGATCCATCCCTGTGAACTGCAGGTATTTAGCAGAAGGAGCAAAGTTAAAAGCTAAGCTAGGCCAGGCTCCTTGGAGAGTACCTACAAAGAATAAATTCAGCCCGCATCTGTGCTGAGTCACCTGTAGACCTGCTGTTTCTCATCAGTGCTTACACAGAGCTCTTGAGGGAGCTTAACTGGGGCATTTCAGGTAGCTGTCTGGGTTAGGGAGAACTCTATGGCACACTGGCTTCCCCTGAGAGCAGCTGCTTAAATCAGGAAAGCCAAGCTTTCCATACCTATGTTTATTTGGTTTTTAATCAGAAGATTTTTCAGGGAAGGCAAATCTTATAAAAATAGTAAGAGCAATAGAGATAGGGGAAGAAGTCAGGCTCTGTAAATGAGTGTTATTGGAACTCAACTAGGAGCGAAAATACTAAAGCTTTCCTGCTTGGAATATCTCCGACTATTGTGTGTGAAACAAAAGAATAGCCCTCACTTCAGCCCTGCTCCCTTTAGCTGTATGCCCAGCCAGGTCCTGACAGTCAGGTTTGCTGTTGTCTGCTGTCCTCACACCATGTGGGTGGCAGCCTGCAGTGTTACCCAACAGTTACTTGCTACCCTGAACCTTCTGCTTTAGTCCAACAGCTCTCCTGGCATGGGAAAAGGGACTCAGAGTTTACCCCAAGAACTTTACATATTTGTCCATAAAGAGGAGTAAAATGATAGAGCTTTGATCTTAGAACTAGGTAGACCTGGCATCCAGTGGTTTAGGCTCTCTCTGCAGAATGGAGGGGAGAGGAGGAAGCCAAAGCTCTGAATCACACATGAAATGCTAAACCATGGGATGGAGAGAGGACTAGAGCCTAAGGCTATAAGTATAGCTGGCTACTGTATAGTGACATGGGCCATCTGTGGAAGGGCATCTTTCACTCTCTCCTCCACCTTCAGCTGCCTCCTTAGGTGTCACAGGCAAACTTGATTGGACCATGTGTTACTGCAAAACTAGGTCTGCATTGGTTACAGGAGCCAAAGAAGTAGGTCTCTTGGAACCTCATAGTTAAACTAGACAAGGTTATAAAAAACATATAGCTGAGTGGCTTGAATCAGACCACTGAAGCAGCCCTGAAACAGCACTGTCCTTTAGGAAGGATTTGTTTTCCTTTGAGGTCACACACTCAGTGAGATGAGCACTGCCAGGAGGTATTTCAGTTGTCTTCTGAATGCCACACATGTTGTTACCTTGATGAGGACAGAAGAAAAAAGAATGAAAATTGAAAAGAAGCTTCACACTTTAATACATGTCAACAGGATTATAGTGGTTTACAAGAAGTTTTATTTTTTCCTTGATTTTAATATATATAAGGTATTCTGAAGTGTGCATGTCTGTACATGTATATGTACATAAATACATACATAAGCATTTAAGTACCATCATCAATCATCAGAAAATAACATGTTTATTCCCAAACCTTCGCTAGTGAAGACAAGCCATCAATCAATCAATCAATCAAACAAACCTTTCGGGATAAGCATGATCCTTTTTCTTAAGAGAAGGACAGGTCCCCTGTAAGTAAACTTACACCTAAGAACTTTCCTAACTGACATATAGTTGTAATCAATCATTTATAGTCATAAAGACATTAGAAATGCTACACAGAGTAAACAAACCACACTGCAAAAGAGACTGTTGTTTAAACCTGCTGACATTATTGAAAATCAGTGATTTCTGCCTTTTTAATATTTTCAGCCACTCCATGAGTTGAATCCTTTTAGTCTGTGCACTTGGGTTCTTACTTCTAGGTCTTTACTATACAATGAGTTTCCAAACTGCTCTCTGTATAGCATCTTGGACACAGGGTTGCATGCAAACTCTTAAAGAAGAAGTGTATTTGCAAACCCTTAAATAAAAAGAAATCAAAAGCACTCATCCTGGGTTAACAAAATGATAGCAAACTACTGTATCACAACTGTAACTATAGACTGCATCTAACTTTATGGTTGCTCTTGATATGAAAGTAAAACTGCTCTGCATTAATAAGATCCCTTTGGATTCATCTTCTTAGAGCTTTTGTAACAACCCAATTCCAAAGAATTCAGATCAGGACAGAGGGCTAGTCTAGAGAGGGCAACCAATAAAACAACAGGTATCTTTTATTAAATTATTTGTCCACGGTGCTTATACCCAGATGTCTTCTTAATTTTTTAACATCCTTTCCCCCTTCTTTGCAGCATGGATTGCATTCTCATGCAGCAGAGATGAAAATCATTTCAAAGTTAGCCTCCTTCCTCATACAAACACAGAGCAAAATAAGAAGTATAAAGGTACAGAAGTCAACACATCCAATACAGCTCACAAATACTTAACAGGGGCTAGCTACTAGCTACAAACCTGGAAACTCCCAAGGTATGTTTTGGAGTTCCTCAACTATATGCTGCATGTAGTAGCACTTTCACTGTACCTCTCCTGAAAGAGACAAAGCATCTAAATGAGCTGCTGATGGCAAGAAGCCACAAGGGAACGTGGATCTAGTTAAAAAGAAGCAAAAATTGGTTTCATGGCAAATTATTCCCTGATGCATGGGGATGTAATGAAATGTAGGCAGTATGGGGATGGAGATTACTGCAGCACTTAAACTGGCTGTAGAAAGAAGGCATCTGATGAGACAGTGCTGGTGGAGAGAACATGTGGCATGTGTACACACACACACACATATATATGCACACACATAGCCCAAGTGGCAGCATTCAGGCACCACAGAGATGGAACTCCTGAGTAATTTAGTTCAGTTCAATGCACTGATCATAGAATTGCAGAATCATAGAACACTTTTGGGTTGGAAACGGCCTTAAGATCATTCAGTTCCAACCCCCTGCCATGGGCAGGGACACCTCACACTAGTCCATGTCACACAAGGCTCTGCCCAACCTGGCTTTGAACACTGCCAGGGATGGAGCGTTTACCACTTCTTTGGGGAACCTATTCCAGTGTCTCACAACCCTCATAGTAAAGAGCTTCTTCCTTATACCTAACTTGAAAAGGATAAGTCTGTGCATTCATTTAATTGTAAACACAGATCAGCTTTCCAAGAAAGTCACAGTAAAGTCATAATTATCCCATTAAGCAAATTGTTCCACTATCTAATCAGGCTTGACTTCAGTATTTCCTATAGCTCCTTTAATATCTAAACAGAAAGGGTAAAATTATCAGCTGGTATCAATCAGGGAAGTGTTATCTACAGTTGACAAACCTACAGACTTACAAACTAGGGTCTAGCCTTATAGCTGCATTCTTTTCTGATGGTGTTACTCTCCTTGCATGTTTGTTTTATTGAAGATTCACTCTGTCATGAAGGAAAGTAAGGGATATATTCATACTGTGGTTAAATAAAGTACAGTTTGCTAGGATGGGAGAGAAACACTATTAGAAGAGGGAAAAACACCTAGGAACAAGTAAGGATGAGAAGATCTGGATTTATATGTTGGTTTGTGTTATATGCTGAGATAAAAGTCTTTGATTTCTATCTCTACTTTAAGCTGCTCAGGAGGTGGGATGCCACTTGATTCAACTAGGTGACTCAGAACCATCAGAGAATAAGTTAGAGCTTGATTTAGAGATACATTGAAGACTTCCTCTGACTTTGATGTATGCCAGTGCCTCCATAGGATTTATGCTGCACCTGATGTTCATTACTTTCCTAGCCACTTAGGTAGTGTGCCAGGAAATGTAGGTACATGGGTACTCATAGGACAGATGATGCCAGCAATAGGTTCTCATGAGATCCTCACATGCTAAATGATCCTCCTGTGGCAACTTAGCTTGGTTTTTGAGTGAGTTTATGAAATGAATGCGACAGAATCAATAGGCAACAAAAAGAAAGAGCCTTATAATACCTTTGTATCAAACCCAATAAATCACCAGTCTCAGTCTTTAAAACAATATGTTTAACTTCTGTTTTCTCTCATAATATTATAGGAATATTATAGAACCTAGCATTCTATTGAGATCTTAGGAAACATCTCCAACAGAATTGTTTTGTATTTCTGGACCTAGCTGTATGCAACGAGATAGATTACCAGCTTTTGAGCTGAGGGTCTTGGCAAAGAGGAAATTCAACATCTAAAGATAAAGAATATAATATGGAGTATATTCCTGATAGCTGTGAGTGGGGTGCATCTACTAGGGCATTTAGGTGATTAACTCTTGCTGTTGGGAAGTTTTATACTTGTATGGATCAGGGCTTTATTTTTTACACTGCAAATTTGGACCCTAATAACTTAATACATAAAACCTGGGAAAATTTAATGATTGTCCAGTTTATAGCTATGAAGTGGAGACAGAGGAAAACATAGCAATGATCATAGTGAATAAAACCAAAGGTTCATTCTTTCCACTACTTTGTTTCTCACATTGACCAGTAAGATTAATTCAAGGCTGAGAGACTTAAAAATAAATGTCTAAACTCAAGAAGTTCAATTCATAAGTCCTAAACAATCTGCATGGTGTTAGTGGGCATGGCACAAGGTCTATTGGACACCCATGCACTCCTAAAGAATCAACTAGAAGGCAACCAACACTCACAGGACATCTAAGACAGCACTAACCCATGTTTAAATAACTGAATTTCATCCCCCAGTGTTTATTTAGCTCATCCAGTGGAAGCCCCTATGATGTGGGAGCTGAATTCCCCTCCACATTTCAGTAAGTGCATTGACTGCATTTGTGCTGAATATAATGGAAGTGTATACATGTATGCCAGCATTCACATTTTAGTGTCTTACTTTGCAAGCTCAGTCCCATTCTGAAAAATATTTAGGAGGGAGGTAAAAAGGAAAAACGCTTATATCCATGGATATTCTTGACACTATTCCAGTTCAATAAGGACTCTCAGATTTTGGCAATCTATAGATGAGGCTTTTTCTGAGACAGAAGTTGAATCCAAACACTTATGCACAATAGGCCCTGAAGGAACTTCTTTCTTTGTATTTTGCTATATCCACTTCCCCCC
>NDXB01012702.1:39007-136064 GCA_002631895.1 Agapornis roseicollis | reverse complement strand
TTTTTTTTTTCCCCCTCCCCCCCCCCCCCCCTTTTATTATTTTGTGGCAATTATTTCTACATCTTTAGTGTTAATTTATTTAAGACTTGCTGCTTGTTAATGTCTTCAGGCTGTGTAATCTGTGTAAATGAGTAGATATTTCCCTATTCACTTTCTTTTATGTTGTTCATAGTCTTACGAACTTCTCCCTCAAGTCTCTTCTTTCAGGTGGAGGCATCCTAGTTTATTTCATTTCTTACCTTGAAAGCAAGTATGTATCTCCAGCCATTTATTAGTTATCTGTATCTTATTTGGATCACCTAGGTAAACAAATCATTTGGCCACAGTATGACATATAAATCATGCATATGTCATTCTTTGGACTCCTGAGAACAGCTTCTGAGAGGCTAAAAAGTCAAGACTGTGTGGCTTCATTTAGGGCTTAGATGCCTACAAGTCAGTCACTGCAGATGAATCCCTTGTTATTCCTGGCCCTACACAACTAATTTAAGTCATGCAGAAAATGGAGCATGAATCCATAAGTTCTTGCTGCCTCCTTGATGATGTGGCCATAGCTATTTTCCTGCTTATTATATCTGAAAACAAGAAGAAATGAAACCAACCAAAACAACCCCTCTGAAGTATAAATGGCTTCTGGAGAGGCCACTCAAATGGATGAAAAGAGAGTTAAGGGAAATGTCTCACTTGCTCCATGGCACAGGAGAACTGCTTAGCGAGCCAGAGAATCTCAGAGCACGTGTGCCTGCGGCACAAAAGCAAGAAGGAAACAATCAATTGGCTGCTTTATCAGCACAGTATTCAATTAAATTTCAATTAAAAAAGGAAAATGATGCAGCAAGTCATTATCTAGGCTGTGGCCAGGTCCTTACATGAAATGTCAAGATAGCCTTGTCAATTTGAAAACAGTTTAGATAAGGATTAAGTTCTCCTGACTGCACACTGTTTGGGAGGCCACTCTAAGCACTCCTAATGGACTCTGTGCCCTAGCCTTGGAAACACTTCCAGGGCCTTATTTATTGAAGTCAGTGCCTCTCTTTTGAAAGATAATTCAGTTTTTGAATGGAAATTAGAAAAAAATAGCAAACCCAGGACATTATCAGGAATATGTGATTGCAAAACAAGGATAATTCTGTGTTAATCATGCTGGAAATCTAGTTATTTCTCCTTAGAAATTGTTTCAAAGATGACAGCTTGATAGCAAGTGCTACCTGTCCAACACCCACAGTTTATTTAATGCTCCAACAACCAAGCTCTGAAGAAGTAATTTCTCTCTGTTTCTTGGTTTACCTGCCTTTGGCACATACAGCAGAAAAAAAAGCCAAGCAATCGAATGACTGATGTTCTTTTGTTTGATTTAGGATTAGAATTAAGCAGTTCCTGAATCCCAGGATCAAATAACTGAACTGTACCTCTCATTGTAAAGTGTTGTTCTATGCAACAGCCATTTTGCCTTACATTGTCTTCCTTGCTGACACTAGTACTTGCACCAGAGCAGTAGAAGTTAAAAACTGATTTCAATTTATAACAAACAACACAGAGAAACATGGAGATATTATATGTTATCTTGTGTGCGAAAAACACGAGAAGAAATACTCCAGTCACTGGAGAGGGATGAAATATAGAAATAAATAGATATTTTTCTCAGTCCTATAGATGAAGTTTATTTGGTTTTCCATCAGGCAGCACAGCTGCTGGCCTTGGCAGATTGTGACCTCTCACATCCTTGCATTTGAAGCACTGCAGCTGGTGGCATTCCTTGGAGTGCCACAGATGTGAGTTCACATTGCCTGTGTGCTTCTTTCTCAATTGTAATGCAGTCTAAATCTATTCCATTTTACTTTTCCAAACTCATCTTGTAAAAAAAAATAAAGGTGTTGGGAAGGAAACCTGAGTCAAGGATGCTTTTTGCACAGGCAGTAACATGCTATTATTCTTGTATTTAGAACCATGCCTGTATCCATTGTTCTGAGTTACAAGTGTTTTTCTTGACTATGATGCTTGCTGAATTTTTTCCCTGTTGAGAACTGGAAGGATACCACAGTTACTTGGAGTTTTGTGTTAGCTTTTCTTCTTACATATCCTTTTGTACTTAGACCAGGTAAGATTTTCTCTCTTTTTCTTGTTCCTGCTTTTTATGCCTGTCACTGCTTTTTTACTTGCAAAGGGACATGTCTCTCCCCAGCTGTGTTTTCTTTTCTTTCATCACTGTTCTTGTGTGATTCTAATCCATTGATGCCTTTGGCACATTGTCCTGTGTCATCAAACCAGGACATATTAGAAAGTGTTGAATATACAGAATTTAAACACAAGATTACTGTGTGTTTTGATACACGGTGTTCCTCTGTTCCAAGTGGATGATGATTATTATTAGACTGTGGTTTTTAATTCACTACACAAATCTCCTTTTATATAGTTGTAGGTAAAACTTACACGCTACCTAATGATTTTTGCCATGCCTCACTGACAAGTTTGACCTTTTTCTCCCTATTTTATGAAGGAATTGAGGAGCACTGTGTCTCACTGAAGGCAAGGAAGTAAATCCAGACTCATTCACATGGCTTCAGGGACAGCTATGTTGTGATTTGGGGTAGCCCATTATTTTAAAACAAGTACAGTGGCCAGAGCAGTGTCATTGCATCACAGCTGAAAGACAAGAGACCAGCAAAATGATGGAGCAGGATTCCCACTTGATAAAGTCAGATTTCTCCCTACAGAACCCAAACATCGCTATTGGCAGTGCAAGAAGACTCCTTGCAGGGCTGCCTTTCCATTGTATGACAGGTGGGGATATATTTGGTTTAAATGATTGTTTTGCTTTAGCCTTTGTCATGCTGAAAAATGTACATTGGGGTTGAATAATACCACCTGTCTAGATTAGAATAGAATAGAATAGAATAGAATAGAATAACAATCAAACCCACCAGTTCAAATCTATATATTGTAATAAAATTTTGGGTAAAATAAAGAAAAGTTCCACTATTTTTCTAACTCAGAATGACATTTTATTCCAGCATTTATTCCTTAGAACAGCTTGAAATACCTGAGGAATTGTTTGAAGATTAACTTTTTTTCTTCAATCAGTTTCACTGCATTTGCAAGCAAAGAACAAGCCCAGAGATTTATGCAGCTTATATAAATATTCCAACCTGGGAAATTCCAACCTGGTCCTGGGAAATGCCAGTGGATAGCTGTCTAGAAGAGATCACGGCTATCTGTAACATTCCTGCTTTCCTCCCTGGAAAGCATCTATTCAAACCAGGGAGATTTTCCCATAGAATAGCTGTATAGGATCAGATCACCTCTCCATTGAGCTCAGGAGCCTATCTAATCCATTGGTGGTAGTTGATGCCTAAAAAAGACTAAACGGACAGAACAAATGTGGTACTGCTTTGCCAAAACATGTTCCCAAGTTTCAAGCATCTGCATATCTTGGATTTTGTGACTCAGATGAGCTGTCACAACCAGAGAAAAACAACTTTCCTGCACTGGGTCCATTAGCTTCTTAAGTCTATGTGACTTTTTCATATCAGCAAAACCCTGTAATAAGAAATTCCACAGGATGACCAAAATGCCATGTTTTCAGCCAGCCAGATTCTTTCTCACCTTAGTTTAAAAAGGAAAAAGAAATGGTAATTTTTTTCTTACTTATATTCTTTTATTCTTCCATTGACACAATAGACTGAGTCTCAGAAACAATGCAAAAAGCCAGCAGCTCTTTCCTCATCATTGTGGACAGGTAATCTGATAAACTTACAATTTTTGAATCTCATGAGCCATGGATTAAATAGCATTAGATATGAGCATGAACATGTTTGCAGAGCTTAACTGGGAGAAGAGAATGTGAACTGGTGACATGGAAGGGAAGAAAAAGAAGCAGGCAGAGGAAGCAAAGATATCCAGGAAATACATTCTGCAATTGTCTTGTTCCACACAGGGGTGAGCTAGTCCAAAAATGGAGCCCTAAACTTTGCTTTGCTATATTGTCAAATGCATGTGGTGTCAAACACAACATGCTGCTATTATCCCTTCTGTTACTATTCCCACCAATACTTGGCATAAAAATTATAGCCTTCTTCCAAAGATCCTGATGATCTTTTCTAATGCCAATTGCTCTGGACATTGCCCCTGCAGGGTGGGTATGACAACACCTCATTTATAATCAGTTAAGTGTGACATGCTCAACTTTGCTCAGCAAGACATGGGAGCTCAGAGCAGATCCCATAAACCTTGTTCACTGTCTAGACAATACAGCTTCTTGTGGCTATGACAGTGAAGAAGCAGTAGCAATAAGGAAAGTTGGGAGTGGAGGTATGAACACCATCTTTTATCTTTCCCTTAGCAATAAAAGAACTTCAGGCTATTTCAATACCTCTGACATCCATACTTTGCCAGAGTCCCACTGAGCTCCTTGCTTTGGGTCTGGCTCCACCTTTTGAAAGCTTTTCTTCTGGAAAGACCCTTCCCAAGGTCTTTTCTGTGCTTCTACACAAAGCTAAATCATGGGGAAGTGGGAGAGGGCACAAAAAAATGGGTATTCCCTGTGGATATAATAAGCCAAGGACCAGAATTGCTTTGGTGCTCTCTGTCCCTGTGGTCACTAGTGAGAGTATGTAATAAGATGTGACTGTCACAAGCCCAGGGCAAACATCTGACACTAAAAACAGAGACCAGCTGGAATGATAGTCTGAAAACTGCTATTTAACCTTTTTCCTTTATTCCACTTCCATTTTTTTTCCTTTTTCCACATTAAAAATGAGGGGCTTATTTTTATCATCTTCCTTTTTTTAGTGGTATATTGTTTTTAATTGACTTAAGTTCCACAGACACAGAATGACCCCAGTATCTGGCATTAAAGCATATTTTCAGGAACATAGGTTGAAAATTGAGAGGTAATCTGAAGGAAGCAAGTGAGAGAATAAAAGTTCAGATAATGGCAGTACTATGGCAAAAACCTGCATTCTTTCATTTGTATGGGAGTTTACTTTTTAAATACTGAGAGATTCCACAGGGAGATCGAATGGAGTGTGTACTGCTAACAGGTGCTGAGTCCTGAGTGGTTTTGAATGTTAGGGGATCATTTAATTATTTGGATATAAGCTTAGAGATACAGCTTAGTATGATACATACTGAAGGATCTTGTGTTTTGTTTCTCTTTGCAAGAGGAATCCCTACTTAAAATCATCATGTGGAATTAATATTTATCCATATACACGTACACTATTTATGCTTTCAGTTTGTTTCATATCTTCTCCTTTCTGCCCTCTCCATCACTGACCTAGAAGGACAATAGCTCACTATGGCTCCCATGTGTTACCTGTTGTAGAGTACTAGAGAGCTGAAAATACACTTCCACACTTTATGGAAAGGGAGGAAAGGATGCTAGGACTAATTGCAATTGTGTATATAATTTGCCATGTGCACATTTTTGTTTGAAATAGTGGAAGAGCTTAACTCCAAAGTTTCTTTGCATACTGGAGTTGTTGTCTATGTGACTGTGACCATTCTGATTTTCCTCAACCATTTTTAAAGTGATGTGTGTGATCTTCTTTATGTCTTACTTCCAAAGGCTGAGGAGAGAGTTTCAGGTATAAATCCAAACCATTCCTGTATTTTCTTTCCTTGCACATACATTTAACTTGACATAACTCTGGTTATATGGACTTGATGACTAGAGGGAAAGCTTTCTTCCTAAACACAGAAATACAGGGTAGAATTTAGGAAGGGATAGGCAACCATGTCTAGCACCCAGCTATCACAGGAACCTGTGTAATAGTAGTATGTGAACCGCTTGAAACTGAAGGGCTTCAGCTTGGGCAAAGAGGACCAGGGAGTGTTTCTTAAAATCCAAAGACTCAGTAAGAGCATTCCCCACATCATTTCTCATTCCTCTCCATCGTTTTCTCCTTTGCTACACGGATTGACCATTATCTATCTGTCTCCTCAGGCACTCTCATAAGCCAAATGCCAGGAGGACAAAAGTCTTCAAACCTCAAAGTAAAATTTGCCTGAGGAAGACAGCATGAGCAAAAAAAGGTCAAACATGCGACTAATGTCTTGGTCCTGATGTCCCTTTGGCTTTGGTGAGCTTCCAGCCAATTATAATATATTGCTAAGCACAAAACTGTTTAGGACCCAGTCCTCAGAGACTGAATGCTTAGGGCATAGACATTCCTTTTCTATTGCTTTCAAAGGTTAGCAGTGCAGCTCAGGCCAGATATGAGAAATTATGCTGCAGAAATACATCCCACCTGGATAAATCATTCTCTTCCCCTGTGTGACTTAAAAAAAAACAGGGTTTGCAATGGAGCAGTCTGTCAGCATTTTACCCATCTGTGCTATGGAAATTTCTTCTGCCCAGCTATCCATCATGTCAGAGCCAAGCTATCTGTGAGGTGAGCACTGGGCACTGTCACCTCACCTGCCTGCCCCGGTGACTGCAAAGCACAGCAGAAACCCAGCCACAGCAATACAAGTGACAGATACATTCCCTTCCCTGATAGTCCTTCAGATTTTCCCTTTTTTCCTATTGTTTATTCCTCATGGTTCACTGGAAAAATGAAAGCAAGCAAACACCCAAAATCTTGCTTACCTTTAGGTGAATCTCTATAGCATCAATCCTGGTAGTAAAGAAAAACTCAATCCCATCACCTCTGTCTTTCTCCTGTTCTATGATAACATATATTCTTATTTCAGACCTGAAGAGAACCTGATCTGCTCTTTCATATGAGCTTTTCCTCACCAGGATATTTCACATCAACTTTAACTGTCAGAAAACAAAAAGGAACAGGTACAAGATGATGACTCAATACAGCATCTGTTGAAGTCTATAGCTACCTATCCTTTAGCTTAAGACCTAAATCCTTATTCCTAAAAGCAGCTTCCACACCTAATCCTTGGAGGAATAAAAAGAAAGGGGATAAGTCAAGTAGAATAAGATTCTGGCATTTTTATATTTGAAGGTCACATCAACCTGACAGCAAAAGCTGTGCTTGACCTATGCAGTGGCTCTCCAAATAAATCATTGCAGCAGAGAGAAAGCAAGTCAGATGAGTTCCATTGTGTTGGAGAGTTAAACTGAGGCTGGACAAAGGTGGAAAATACATCGGGAACCAGGAAAACTGTGACAATGGTGAAGGGGTGACATAATAGTCCCCTTTCTCCTGACATGGACATAATAGCTGTAATGTTTTTTGGCTTCAATGAATGAGGACCTCTTAATTTGGTCTTAGGTCCTTATCCTATGTGTTTCAGGTAACGCTATCATGGCCATTGCCTACACAAAACTTGAAATTCATCCTGTAGCTGCAGATGGTTTCACAGCAGTGCTTGCTGCAGGGTGTCCTCAATGCAAAAACCATTAAAAGGAAGCGTTTCACATTATGACAAATGTTATATGCAGTATGAAACCTCTTTTAGAACTCATTGCTAGGACAGAAGATAGGATGGCAGTGTTCCTTGCCCATCTAACCTTCAGCTCTGCTCAATGTGCAAGGTCAACTCCCTTTGTGCCTGCTGAGCCTCTGAGTTTGGCAGAAATTTTGCATGAATGCAGATATCTACAAAAGGGAGTTTGTTGGCAGGATCAGGACCTTTTGAGTAATTCTGAAATAGGCAACGCAGCTGGAATGA
The DNA here is from genome assembly GCA_002631895.1 of Agapornis roseicollis. Lineage (NCBI taxonomy): Eukaryota > Metazoa > Chordata > Aves > Psittaciformes > Psittacidae > Agapornis > Agapornis roseicollis. The sequence goes on along the minus strand of NDXB01012702.1, from coordinate 128,435 downwards.
ATAGCTTGACACATATTCTGTGTCTGTGGGCAGCTCATTGGTGGGTTTTGGTTTAACAGAGAAAACAAAACTTCTGAGGTCATTTTCCACATCCTTGTCATTATATACTGCAATATTATCCTTGCTCAATATCCAGTAGATATCCTAGTATTTTTCCTTCAACTCCAGGATTCTAGAGTCATGTTAATATACAAGAATCTCTGCCTCTATTCCATAACTACATCGATAAATAGCTAGGTAGCTAGATGATTTCTAGATTTCAAAGCTTCTAGGAAAAATAAACCCCATGAACACTAAAACTTGAAAAACACAGAAAATATAAGAAGATTCCTATTTTCTATAAACTGCTTCAATGAATAGTGTCCTTCCCTGTTTTTACTGTCTGTTTAGTACTGCAATGTGTAATGTAAGCTGATAACCTGGAAACAGCTGGGGTCAGCAGTATCAGAACTCGCCTGATGCAAGAGCTCTCTGATCTCTCAAAGTTGGCACTTAGAGTAAAAGTCATCTCATTCAATAAAAGCAAGATGTCCTCTCAAATACAGTCATTTAAGTCCCCATCCCAATTATTTTAGATTTTCAGCTCAGCCAGGATGAACTGCCTTCTGCAAATGTGTGTTGCTGTCCATTGACTACAGCCAGTGTTTAAACAAGCTGCTTACACTAGGGACTAACATTTGTGGGGATGGATGGTTGCCATCCACAAAGTATGAGTTCACTGTAGAGCAATTAAAAATAATAAGCTAGCTTCAAATAAATGGGTACTATGAGCAACATTTTAGCTGATTGCATCTATTGGAGAAGTGGTATAAATTAGCCCTGCTCTGCTATGCACATTCCTGCTCCTGGCGTTCCAGCCAGCCTCAATCCCTCTGTAGGATACTTACATTTCCAGATCACTTCACCCTTGTGACTAGCACTTCTTCAGATGGTGAGCACATCACTTCTGCTTCCTAGATCCATGGGGAAGACTGGGCTAGAGGTACCCACACCAGCACATCTGCACTGTGCCTGGGGCTTTGTGTAGGCTGGATACCTACAAGTCAATCCTTCACCCTTGTTCCCCAGAGAACATAAATGCCTGCAGTAGTTCTACAGATGCTAAAAGTGAAAGAAATAACTTTTAAATCAAGTATTTCAGGAGGAACTAAAAGATTAAAAAATTGGATTTTTCATGGAAGATAAAGTTCATGACTATTTTATACTAGTGTATATATTGCCCTTTAATATATGATGTTTCCCTTCAGGACAGGAAAAAAAGAAAAGACAGTTGACCTCTTCTGTGACATCTAACCAAAGTAAAGTGCAGCTTGTTCAGATGAGTATTTAATAGGGATGTGAAGTCTTAGATACAGGGATCAACTTCTTGTTTTGCATTTGTGCTGTGTGTAAAACATTGGATTCTAGTCCATGACTGATTCCAGGTAGCATTGCAGTACCAATATATAGTCAGTGTGTCTTTCTACATAAAATAATTTAACGTGGCTCATGGAAATGAGACACTGCCTGAATAGTCAGGTTTGTTGTCATCTCCAGTGCTGGATACATGAAATCAGAGAAGTAATTTCTCTCTCCCTAGCTTTGCTTTTTATACCATTTGCTTCTGCTAGAAAGGGACTTTAGCCCTCTATTAGAAAAAATAGAATGGAAATCTAATCCAGAGAATTTTAGAGGTTGGAAGAAACATCCCATAATATGAGCTTAGTAAATGTGGTTTCTGACAGTATTGCTGAGGACTTTTCTAACACAATTAAATCCAGACTTGTAGCCAAGTGCCAGAAGCCTCTTTTCTGGTTGTCCTTTCTCAGAAGTGACTCTTCCTCCCAGCCTAGCCCAGCAGTGCGTGCTAAAATGCAGCTCCTTCATTATTCAGATGACATTAATTGAGGACTTTATTCTTTGCTAACAAAGGAGGTGATAAATGTCTCTCCCTTTTCCCTTGAAGTCTTCACCTCCTGCAGTTGCCTCAGTGTGTTTGAGTAGATACACTAAGCCGATCGCAGAAATTCATTAAGTATGTGTTAACTTCTCATGTTCCCCTTTGACTGAACCTGTTTTGTTCCTTGGCCCTGCCTTTTGTAAAACTGAAGTTGTCTCCCAGTGTGTATGGCTTTGAATGTGACCGCAGACTGTATTTGGCCACTGTAGCACATCAAGCACGTGGAACATTTTAACAAGGAGTCTTTAATGAATCCCTGGCAAGAAAATACCCTCAGAAACAATACTCCAGTACATAAATGCTTATATACACTGCACCAACAAAACCACAACAAATGGCAAAGATTTTCTTTGCCTCTTGATGTTTTAAACTATCTTTAACCACAAGCAAGGTCGCCAAGAAGAACATTTGATTAAAGGTTTCTTTCTACAAGGCTTCGAGTGAATTATTTCAGGCTGTTTGATGATTTGCTAGAAAGATGTGTTAAATTGCTGGTAATTTGAACACCAGCAAGCCGTTTGCATACTCCTCGCATCTTTCCAATAAATGCCATCACCTATTCTGTATTGCCCTTGGCTTCTCACACTTGTGTCAGAAGGAAATGAGAGACTTTTAACACAGCCAAAGTAGAGAGGCAAAGAATTTCCCTCGGGTCTTAATCCCCAGTAAAGGTTCAGGGCACTGTGCAGTTGTAATTAGTCACTTGTCTTTGTGAATTACTTTATTCAAAACTATGGGCAGCCCTGTGACATCTTCTTTTCCTACCATCAAATGAATACCATGTGGCAAAAAAACAAAACTGAAAAAGGGGCAATAGGGAAAATAAGGACAGGATTAAGCCTCAGATTTTCTGCTTGTAGGCCTTATGGCTGGCTTTATTCAGTCAAATCTAAAGTTGCTAACATTACTGCTCTACAGCCTTTTCTCGGGGGTGTTAAGAATTAGATGAGCTGATGTTTGTCAAGCAGTTTCCTTGTGAAAAACGTTGCCATTTTTCATGGAGTATTGAAGGCTGCAAATGAAGTCCTGCTGTGAAACTGGTGTTTCTCCCCTATCAACCTCCCGGTGCATCAGTAGCTCCAGAGGAATTGCACAACCACCCCTACCCTGGGTGATGTACCAGCTCCCTCTCGTGGTACTTGCTCACAGAGAGATATTGAAGAAGCATCTGCTACAGCTTTGGGTAAGGGAAGTCAAGCTTTCAGGAGAAAAGAATGACAACTGATGGTTTCAGATGTAGTGGTCAAAGTCCCTTTTCTGCTGCGAATGTTCTCCCTGGACAACAGTAAGTTATGGCTGCATTACAGACAGAGATTTTCCATACTATTATGGTAAAATGGAAATCCCTGAGGTAGGAATAGCTGTAATCAGCAAAGCCTGATGAAACTGAACATTTTTGGAAGGTTCATTCAATACCTTATTAGAGCCATAAAAAACTCATGACAGGAAGAAAAGAGCTAAGATCTATTGATACTTGAATTTAGAATAATTTTTAAGTCACTGAATTCATAGAATAATATTATAATAATAAAAATAAAACCAATATTATTAGACACTTTAAATCCCAAAGAAAGGGTAAAAGAGTACACTGTCTTATACTGCCCTAGGGATTTTCTGCTCTAGGTTGCTTTCTTCAAGTGAGAAGTCTCAGATCCCATTAGTACAGAATCATTTCAAATTTAAATGCCACCAGGTTGATCTACAGGAATTTCTGTGTGTGCACACACATGCTACTGGACTTTGAGACAGTTTATAGACAGCATATATTCTCTGAAGATTCTTGAAAAGAACCATTCCCTCCCAGGCTAAAGCTCCAATCTGTCCTTCTATCCTGTCTCTGTTAAATCATAGAGAATGTCTGTATGAGAGGAAGGTAAGAAAAGCATAAAATGATGCTATCTTTCCTGTTTAGAAAAGTCTAGAACCAGAAATTATCTCTTTTATGGTCTTATCAACTATATATTTTGCTTCTGATTAAGCCAAGCAGCAATCCTGCAGCCACGTGGGATTTCTCCGTCCAACCACATGTGGCAGCAGAGATAAAACCTGAAAACCAAAACCAAAATACTCAATCTCCCCTCTTGATCAGCAAGAAAGGGCTGATTATGAGCAGATCGCAAGGACATTGTAATAGTTGTGCCATTTGGTGTACCATTCAGTATTTAAACATTTATACAGCATGTATATTATGGAAGCTCACTAGGGTGAGCTAGAATAAACTGTGGTCTTCTTTTGGAAGATGTGCATAAAAACATATTCCAAAAAAAGGTATTTAAACACAGTTCTTCTGCATTCCGGTTTAGTCTTTTACTCTGACAGTGTAGAGAAACTTTTGCCTTCCCATTTTGGTGTACTTAATATTTAGCTTTTTCTGGCTTAAACCACTTAGCAAATTCAGTTTCAAATTTGAAGACAGTTTTGAGTTAGTCAGAACTGCAGTTTTAGGAAGAAAAATGTTTGAATAATCTTGGCAACCACTCCAGCAGAATCTAAGGCTCAGGTGATCTTATGGACTTCAGACTTTGAACTCTCCCTAAAGGTCTTTAACACTGACAAAGTTTCTACAGCCAGAGCCATGGCAGATTTAGTACATAGTCTGGCATCTATTAACTCCATGGAAAAGCTGCCTTTCTTTTGGAAAGTACTGACTCAGGAACTTAATTTGCTCTGTTTGTAACTAACATCAGTGTAGATTATATGGTTTTGAACCTGTAACTGCAGATGATACAGGTTAATATACATCTATGCAAAGTATGACAGTGAAATGAAAAGAGTGATCTGAAAAGGGCATTTATGGCATATTTTTTGCAGTTTCACCTTCATTGCCAAAGGTCTGCAATTACATGAATTAAGGTAACTTAAAGCTTCTTGTCAAGCTGCAGGCACACGATAACTGCACCTATCCATCAGTTTGCCTCTCTTGCTGACTGTAGCCAGATACAGATGAAGTGAGGAAGAGTGGATGTTTAACAGATTGCATTGCTTATTTCATTTATATAGCCTTGACCTTGACTGTTTCCATAATGTAGTTTCAGTTACCACCAAAGGTGTAGATACTTCCATTCGTTTCTACAAGCAGTCTCTACTGTAGCTGCAGCTACAGTACATTCCCCATTGCTTGGGCCACCTCAGTGTTGTTTCCAAGAAAAGTTTTTTCAAGTGGAATCAAAGGCATCCTTTTTAGACGACGCTTGTTGAGGCAAGATGACATTGAACACATCCTTACTCTGTAATATAGAACAGAATATTGATGGCGTCTGTACTTAACAACACAATCACTTGCACAGCTGCAAGCAGCATAAAGAAGACTGACTTTGATGTGCTTGTAACACAGAGGGTTTGGCACTAAATAGAGGATTAAGTTAGCAACCTGTGTCTTCTTTTGTGGGAAAAGATGTAATGGGAAAAAGGGACGGGAATTAATCTGGTCCTGTGGAAATATCTGCACTCGTTTATTGCTTTTATAGTCCTTAGAGGGAAAAAGTCAATGATTTAGTGTGATTTATACAATCTGTTCTAGTTAATTCTTTTAGTGTTAGATGAAGTAACTATTTCTCTCAAGGGTTTCTAATAAGGGTACACAGTGACTACTGTCTCAGGTACAGATGTATAAACATGCAGTTTATACATCTTGACTTGTCAAATATATTTGGTCAAATTAATCCTGGTGCTGGTGTTTTCCAAGGAACATTCATAGGGCACACGCAGGGTTTAGGTTTGTAACTGAGCACTCTCCATGGCTCTTTCAGTATTATTCTGTCTCCACTCATCCCCTAGGCACAATCCTAGGCTCCTAATAAAGTAGTTCAGTGTCCTTCACTGTAAACCAATTTTGTTTTCCAATTCCAAGTCTAATTCCAATATCCAAGTTATTGTAGGATATTATCCAGAAGAACATCAATCACTTCCCAAAGATCAGCATGTCTTATTATAGCCTCATTAAGTTTGTATGCTATTTGTTGTATCTTTCCATTGGGTGTAGCAACCGTTCATGTAACAGAGCACAGCTTTGGTGTCCTGGATGTTGAAAAGTGCAACACAGCAAGACCAGCTTCCAAGTGAATTAAAACTAATAGCAATAAACTCACTTCTGGAGCATGATTTTTCTTGTGAACATTAAAGATGATTCTGACATTTTCAGAACATCACATTTTAACAAAGTTATTTTAACAAAGTTATTTTTACCAGTGGAACGAAATCAAAGTATTAGGAGACCTGACACATGATATGACATTAGTGTCCTGGAGCAGTCAGGGGAGGTAGGGGTGGAAGAATACTGCAGAATTTACTGTGGGTAACAAAGCCAATGGAAAAAGGGAGATTTCTCTATAGGAAGGTCTATAACTTTAACAACTGTTTTTATCTTAAGTTTTTCTTTTCAAAGAATAAGTTATCTTTTTTTTTTTTATTATATTCCCGGTCCAAACAATGTTATAAAAGGGAGCAGAAGCAGTTTATCAGGGAAAGCGTTTTGAAATACAGGAACAGAAATCAAAGTGTGAATTGTGAAAACTCCACAATTATAATTTTCACAAAGCATGGAAAGCTCAGGTAGAGGAAAAGATTCAAATTGACTTGAAATGAATTCTGTGTTTTTTATTTCCCATTCAAACTTTTCAGTGAGAAATATTTCAAATGATATTTTTTGGTCAGCCTACAGCTCTAGAGAAACAAGGAACCATAGAATTGTTAGGGTTGGAAAGGACCTTCAGATCATCCAGTTCCAACCCCTCTGCCATGGGCAGGGACACCTCACACTAAACCATGGCACCCAAGGCTCTGTCCAACCTGGCCTTGAACACTGCCAGGGATGGAGCATTCACAACTTCCTTGGCCAACCCATTCCAGTGCCTCACCAACCTTACAGTAAAGAATTTCCTCCTTATATCCAATCTAGACTTCCCCTGTTTCAGTTTGAACCCATTACCCCTTGTCGTGTCACTGCAGTCCCTAATGAAGAACATTTTTTCATCATTCTAACAATTTCTAAAAGTTTCATATGAGTTCTAATGTGTGTTTGGCAATGTAGGAATTATTATCAGTATCATTATCATACACCTTTAACATGATATAATAAGATCTAGAATCTGCCACTGACCCAGCTTGTAGATTTACTTGTAAGAAAAGTGCATGCCATAGGTGAACCTGAAAAAAAAGACATAATCAAACTACTCTTCATTGCATTTTTGTGGATTGGTTGACTGTTATAATCTTTACTGCATAGACATTCAGAGAAGGTTGAAGGGTTAGGTGGTGTACCTCAATTGCAAACTCTTTTGAGGAACAGGAGGTAATTGCATGATATCCTTTCTCTGATAACACTTGTAGTTGAAAGAATAAGTAGTAAGGTTGAATACAGGAAAAAGGAAAACCAGCCCTGTCTTTTACACAAAACTGGAATTTTCCTTTTCCAAAGACAAAGCCAAAGTTTCCACCATATGGATGTGGACCCTTAAGTGTTTCCCACAGTACTTCATATCTGCCATTGCATGCAGAAATGGAGGCCTAGAAGATCATGGGCAGCACCTTTGTCTTTCAGATAGCATCAACAGAAGGTTATTTCCTTATTTCCTGTCTGCCTTTTCCATCATAGTGAAGGGCAGCATTAAGTCCCTTCTTCTGAAGAAAGCAGCCCTCCTACCCCATTTGAACTTCCAAGAGGTGTATATTACCACTGATTGTACCATGACTACTGCTGCAGTGGCATTCATTTGCCAGTTAACTAGAGATTATAGTTTTGTAACCATGCACTTTAATATCTACAATGCAAATGCTTTGCATAACATAAAACCAAATAATTTTTGTTGGTTGTTCTTTCTTAATTTGTTACAAATGATTTGAGTTTGGAAAGTTGTTCAGCGCTTAAGTACTGCCATGGATAAAACAATTCCTTTCTTTCTGAGTTCACAAAGACATGGTCGTAAGCATGAATAATCTCTCTTCAAAATGTTAATTAGACAAAACAATGGGTTTTAATAAATAAGTGTATCTGCAAGTTTCTGGCCTCAGGGAAGTGTCACCACAATATTTATTATTTGCATGAACGAGTTTCTCACATAAACACCTTTCCTTATAAAAGATACAAAGATTATAGTTCAAACTGTAGCAGCTATAAGGGGGAGAAACGGTGGGGGAGAAAACAATGTTTTTTAGATGAGGTCTGAAAATAGATGGAGAGTCAGGGAAATGGAAAAAGACAAAAAGACGTATGTTGCCTGAAGAGGGTGTGCAGTGGAAGGCAATGGTTGATTGGAATTAGGAAAACCAAAAGGTCTGATAGAGAGGCTGACTCCACAGTTGTGCCTTTTATATTTGCACTGTTGTCAGTGGAATTACAGGCAATGTGATATCAGTTAATTACAGAAAGAAGTTCATAAAGGCATTTAGAAATGCTCTGTATCTATCTCATAATTCCAATATCTTTCCTTTCTCTGAAGGTGAATGCTGTGTTTTCTAGCATGGGCTTTTCTGTTTGAAACAGAATATTTGGCACATTTAAAGCCATATCATACAACAGGGAAATAACAGGATAAACCCCTTTCTGTATGGAATTAGAAACTATTAGACTTAGTTTAACAAAATTAGTCTGCCTTGGTTAGTTTAATTGTTCAACTTTGTTAAATAAAATTGTATGCTTTCACATTTTAGTAAATGTACCTGATTTTCCTACATTATGCTGTGATGGAAGCAGATGGTACCAAGGAACTGTATAACCAGTGTCATTAAACAAGGTCCTTCAGCCTGACATGATACCTTGCAGAGACATACATAGCACTGACAACTGGAAAACAATTGCATGTTTAGTTATTTATTTACAAGTAAACATCTTGACATTGTTTGAAGAGACACTGATTTGCAAATCAGGATTTCCCAAGGCATCATTAGCAATACATAATGAAACTGCACTCATCTCTGAACAACAGAATTGTACATACAGCAAACCACAGACACTAATGGATTAGACACTGATGACTGTGTGTGATGGTGCAGCTACCTGTAAAAAAATCTGTGTAGCCTATGTGGTTAATGCCAAGTGATGGACAGATAGATCACTTGACTGTATGGCCATGTGAACCTGACCTAATCAAAACTGGGTGCTTTTTTGTCCTACCTATGCCAGCAATGGAAACAGTACTGAACAGTAAGAAGGAACAAACTTGTAAGTGTCCATATATGTTCTGTAACATTACAGAAATCCTCCTAAATGCTTTGAGTGCATGATGTGTAATAGACAGGCATTTTGAATCATAGGTTCATAGAATACCAGGTTAGAAGGGACCTCAAGGATCATCTGGTCCAACCTTTCTTGGCAAAAACACTTGCTTAATGGAAAGGGTGTAGGAAAGGAGTACAATCAAAATATGGAAGAATATTATAATAGAATGTGACACAGTTAGCATGGGTAATCAAACAGTTATAAAAAGACACCAGGCTTATGATTTTGGGTCCTGGGCTTTTTGGTGGCTTGTAGATAAACCACTTTGTCAGTGTTTTTTCTTGCTTTCTGTTTTCTGTTCTCGAGCCTGAAAAAAATCCTAAACCTGGTTACAAATCAAGTTAGGGATAGGAGGTACTGAATGAAGCCCGGTGCTTGGATCATGAAATAAGCAAGCACTAGACCTTCTACTATTAATGTGACCTAATAGGTGAAGGGACAACCCTGGAAAAACTGGGTCTCGTCCCTGACTGAAGCTGGAGATGGACCCAGAAGCAAAATCAAAACAATAGGTGAAGAGAATGAAAGGCAGGCAAGGCCAATGTTCCACCTCAGTCAAGCAGCGAGAGTTTAAAAGGCTAGATATTAGATTTACCTGCAACAATGAATTTTCTTAATTCTCTCTAAGTAAAACTACTGTTTCAAGCTTATTCCAATTTTAAAATTATCATTAAAACAGAATAAACCTGAAGGAAGTTTTCCAATACAAAGTTGAGCACTTGAAATACTTGTTTTAGCAAAAGTCAGAATGGAACATTTTAAGGTCTCCAAGAATTGTTTTTCTTGCTTGTTTGTTGGTTTTCCCCAGCAAAAGTTGTAATATGGAAATATATTTGTGAATGTTTTTGATGTTAAGTCAGCTTTTTCTTGCTAAATATGTTCTAACTGAAAACATATTTTATAGATAAACTTTAAAGTCTCCTTTCTCTTCCTGTGATGTCTTTTGTATTAGATTTTAAAGATGCAAATTATGCTTGTGTATCAAAATGATCTATTAAAGAGTATGACTAGATTCAGCTCAGCTTGAAACTTTCTAGCCAGATATGTATTAGCATATCATGATCTCAAACAGGTAACAACATAATTTGTAAGGTATTAATACTAGCTGTTGGAAACAAGCATATAGGCATCATTTGACACTGATGCTGTTTGCCCAAAATTCAGTTACCTCCTATGCCACAGATCAGCCCTCCAAAAGCTAAGATGTACAATATAAAAATATATAGAAAAAATATGTTCATATCTCTTCCTGGAATGGATACTTATTATTACAATATGTTTTCAGTCCAAAATTAAAAGTAACTAAACCAAAACCAGATTAAACAGAATGAAAATATACTCATAAGCAAAAAGACATGGAGAAGAGGAGAGATGCAAGATAAATTGAGGAGAAAGTGTCAAGAAAGGGTAACAGAGGTGTTGAAAAGATTGGAAGATGTAATTTTGACACTGAACGTTTGGAAATATGCTTTTTTAGGTCCTTTCCAAAGGGATTAAAAACTTAAGAGCTGTAACATTTACTGATCTGAGCAATCTTTTGAGTGACAAAACTCCACTGACTCCACAGACTTTAGTGAGAGCTTACACGTCTTGCACATAAGTTACTATCTCTATCTGTGCTTTTGGAATTTTTCAGCTAGCTCTACTGACACTGTCTTTTCCATTCAAATACCTCAAGGATCCCTGCGATGCTCCCAGGACCATCAGTGCTATAGAGTGGCTAAGTACCATAGCACTGCAAAGGACTTCCTAGTGAGTCTTCCTATGCTATCACAGGCCCCTAGTCATAGAAATTCCTTCAAAACAGAAATTGTTCACAGCTTAAAATGAGCTACTGCCTCTGCTTTTTGCTTGTCCGTCATAACAAGCGTGATCATTTGCGCTTAGAACTTTTCTACATACCTTTTATTAGTATTTGCGTTGTCTTATGCTTTGTACTGATTGAAACATCAATATTTTGTTTATATACATATATGTTTAAATGGACTCCATTTAAGAGATAGGAAAACACTGTTGTTATTATTATTTTTATTAGATTCTTTTCTCATGCCCAGCCAGATCCTTTATTATCACTTTTTGATAAGACTCTACACTGTACTGTGTTAAATTACAGCCATAAAGGCCCATATACAGCCATTTATACATTATTTGTGAGAAGAGGAGGAAATATTATGGACAACATATGGTCGCTAAGGTCTCTAAGGTACAGACTTGTATTTGAATTTCCTGGTGGCTCACAGAGTCAAGAGGGAAAATGAATGTATTGGAGCGCCTCCGAGTGACAAAGGACAGATTCCTCACAGTGCTGTAGAAAAATGCTGTCACCACTCTGGTAATAAATTGCCATGATTTAAAGCTATCAGAATGAGAATCTCCAAGACTTAATGGAGAGTATATATGTTGATGGAGGGCTGTCACAGCCTGACCTCTCTTGCAGTGGGTTTTGATAGCAGCCTGAACACTTCAGACATATTTTTCTCCTTCTCTTGCTCCCTGCCGGATTGGAACGTCAGAGATGGTGAATGTCGTTTTAACTCCTGACAGCAGGCTAGGGACAGCAACATGAAAAGGGGATGTAAAACCTGCTTTAAAATCTTGCCATGGGTGGAAAAATGTTGTGGCTTAGTAAAAGGAAAAGGAGCCTTCTGCTTACCAGGGCTAGATGAGGTGCAGCGAGTGTCAACAGTGACTGAAGATAAGTCATGACAGATGGCTGCCCAGTGACCTATTCGAAACAGCTATTGGTCTCCATCCAGGGTCTCGTGAACAGGTATCTGTATTACAGCTGGTGTTAACTGGCACCTTTTTTAACAGTGTCAGCAGAGAATCCAAGGACTGAGTGGCCTGCAGAGATTGAACTGTCCTCTCACTTTGCCACAACAAGGTTGAAGCATATTGGCAGGAAAATCTTCCCTTATGGTACCTGAATTTGAATGTACTTTGTGTTCCCAGTGTCTTCCTAGAGTAATAGACACTTCAGAAAATATGATGAATTTTACATTTTTGCAAAAGCTTCACAAATAATTAAACTATATATATATGTAAGCATATTCATTAAAGAAGCAGCTTTAAGGGATCCATAGTTACAACTAGTTGAATTTTACAATTAGCTCTCAATTCCACTTTTTATACTTGAAAAAGAAAACCTGGCATCTTTCTCATTGTATTGACACAGTAAAAGAAAACCAACATAAACCCCTCAACCAATCAACAAAAAAATCCCAACATAGTTTTATTTGAGTATTTAGAAAGCATTTTAAATACTTTGCCTTAATTCACCTTATTATGGAGACAACTGTATTAATCGAGGAATTTTGCATTACATGTCAGACCATTTTTATGCAGACAAAATCAACACTGAAACAACACAGATTATTATCTTTACTCTTGTAGCAGAGTGATGAGTAGGAGACGAGTAACAGCCAAGATAGATTTGACATGAACAAATCATGTCAAACCAGTCTTAGCTCCCTCTGTGACAAGGTAGCAGGCTTGTGGATAGAGAGAGGCAGTGAATGTCATGTATTTTGACTTTAGAAAAGTTTTGACATTGTCTCAGATGGAATTGTCATAGGCAAACTAGGTCTAGATAGAACTACCAGGTACTCAAAAAAAGCCCTGAGTAACTGCGCCCATGGTATAGATACCAATTGAAAGAAACACTGAAGCAGGTTTTGCAATAGCCTCTTCTACCTCAGTCTTTTTTAATGTTTTTGTTAAGCCTACCAATAACACAGACACAGGAAATACATTTTGGGGAGCAGGTTTAGAATTCAAAGTGAATTTTGCAGATCCGAAGAAAGAAATAAGGAATTCAATTAATTTAATGGGAAAAATGTGAGGTTGTGCATGAAAGTGGGAGTAATTAGTTCCACAAATAGAAAACAGGGAACAATCATCAGTTCTTCCAAAGAAGACCTTACATTATGGTTGAACAGAGGTGGAAAACAAAACAATAATGGTATATAGCAGGTATATAGCTTAGTAGAAGAGAGAAATATCATTCCTTTTTACTCAACAGCACGCACTAGGTTTTAGCTGAGCTCGTCTTTGTACACCACACTCCTGGAGAAAGGAGGAGCAATAAGAGTCTGTAGGAGATTAGTGGAAAATACGAGCTGGAAAGAAAGCCGACACAAAATGGCTTAACACAGTTTTTTAGTGTGGAGTGATTCTTGAGAAAACAGCTTTTAATTGTGAAAGAGGCTGCCTTTTAATGCATTTTTCATGGGTATAAACTGCAGCAAAATGCTTTTAAACTAGATAAAAGAAATATATTTCTAGCAGTACGGAGATGAGGCATGCTTTTACACATTTTGTTCTGGATGGTATTACGGTAGTCATTTTGCACACTGTCTTTGGTTGAACTTCAGTTTATCAAGAGCAGGATGAGAAAACTGAACTAGAGAACCTGATAAGGTATTTTACAGCTATGTTTTTACATGTCTTTAGATGAACCAAATTTGCCTATGATGGCATTTCTGCAGCAGAGTTCATATATTTTGAATACACCGTTGCTGTCTAGATTTGTGTTAGTGATGTGTATTTTTATATGCACTTAGAATCACAGAATGGTTTGGGTTGGAAAGGACCGTAAGATCACCCAGTTACAACCCCCTTGCCGTGTGCAGGGACACCTCACACTAAGCCATGTCACCCAGGGCTCTGTCCAACCTGGCCTTGAACACCACCAGGGATGGAGCATTTCTTAAAGTAACAGCTATTTGAATCCTTTTTGTGTTAATTTCTCAACCTAATTCAACAATTTATAGAGCTAAATTAAAAATTATACCACTTGAATAGTTTTCTATTAGCTCTTCCTCTTCCTTGTATATGAGTTTCTTCTATCAGAAAAGCATTTTTATGTATAGGTATGTATATTTATTTATGTATGCATGTTTTTCACAAAAAAGAAATACAGAAAGGTGCTCTGTACCAGTTGAGTCTTTATGGTTTATTCATACATCTTTTAGCACAGTGGGAAAAGTTGGTTTTTTTCCCCTATTAATTCTGCACATTGAATCCTGCAAATGTTGGTATATTTTGAAGTAACTGTGGTCCCATGCAATTTGCTATACGTTGCTAGAGCACTTAGCACTTTCTCTGGCTTAAAGTATATCCAAAAGGTACAAATATTTCTTATTTATGAGCTGCTGATGTGAACTGAACACAGGTCTAAAGCACTTTTTTATAGTCTCTTGGTATTGGTATTTATTTTAAAACTGTGGCTCCCTTTATCCCTTGACTGTTTCAAATACAGTGTTTGCTCTTTAAATGATCACTGTAACCACAATGATAGTCAATTGTGTAGAGGTAGCAATGCTGTGACAACCTCAGCTTTGGTGCTTTCTTTTCCCCCATTTTGCAGGGGAAAGAGCAGAAAATCGATGCAAGACAGATACGGTACGAAACCCACTGTGCATTCTTACTATGAGCCTGCATCTTCTGAGACTTAGGAAGTAATACTGAAAGAACAGCCAGAGAGGAACTTGGTGGAAAAGTTGCTATTTTTCGTCTGGTTCTCGGCTCTTTGCCCATTTAGAAATAAATAGCTGTGCCCCAGAACAAAGTTACTTGTATTAAAGAGGCAAAAAAAAAAGAGATTGATTTTCATTCTTAAAGTTTAATGGAGAGAAACAACACATAAAAATGTTATATTATGTCCCAACTGGATATTCTGAAATAGCCATGGAGGTCTATCACCTTTATTATTTGGGCCTTGAGAAGAAAAGTCTGGTTCTTTTTATTTTTCAGTATGCTTACGTTAGCCAAAAACCACTTATAAAACAAAGAATTCCTTATATGTAGTAAATAGCACCCAAGGTAAGCATAAAACCATGTACTCAAAGCTTTGTTATAATTTCTAAGGGAAAACCACATACTTTGTAAAGATAGTTACAGAATCAATGTTCTAGTCAGATATTAGCTGTTATTTAATGAATTGCGTTCCAAATGTTTACTTGACCATTTCTACCAGTTTTATAGATATCACATGCCACTGACTGCAGTAGTCAGTCAGGTTTGCTTCTGAGAGAGAAAAGGACAATATAATACATATTCTTCCCTCCTTTTTTTGTAGTTAGTGAGAATCTTCACTGCCCTTATACGCTCTCAGGTAGGTCAAAAGGCTGCAGCTGCATCAAGATCAGAGATTGGGAATGGTTCCTTGAACCTCTTAATTTTCTTGTTCCAGAATAGCCGTGGTATGGCTTGAAAGGAGTGTAGCAATCCAAGGTGGGGAAGCTGCCTGAAAAAGTGGCCAAGCTACAGGCATGCAGTACTGGCTAATTGCTCAAATAGTGTTGGGAAATGGTTTATTGAGCATGGTCCAAATGTGGCATACATGGTCACATATGTGTGTAACAGATCTGGTTCCATACAGCTCCAGAGCTAAGATGATTTGCTCTTTATAACCAGTTGTCATTTATAGCCCTATCTGTTATAGCAGGTAGCACACAGCTCTTCAGTGTTGGCATAGAAAGGTGAATATTTCTTTTCCAGGTGGGGATATTCATATCATTTATCTTTATGGCCTAACTTAAGCCCAAGATGCTTACTGCCTTAATCATTAAGGTTCTGTGAAATGTCCTTCTAACCTGCAGCTCTGTATTCACATGATTGTGTTCTTTTCTTTTTACCCAATTTTATCTCCCCTCTTTCATTCCTATGCAGGGAGCCAGTCCCTCAGTGTACTGCCTAACACTGAACCTACTTGTTTTCCAGTTCTCTCCTTCTTTGAAAGCCTGGTCACAAAGACCTTTTCCTATATTAGAAGTGCTAACTCCATCTCCTTCCACAGTTGCCTGGTGAGGGGTGATTTGCGCACACAGCTATGAAGAAACGTGTAGACAAACCTGACCTAAAGGTTCCAGTCTGAACAGAGGTAACACACACGGGTTTGCTCTCTTTTAAAGGCTTGTTTTTAACTTTTTGGCATTTTCAATACATTTGAAATTTATGACCACATAGATTCCAAAGGGACTGCTGTAGAACTTGCAAGAGGCTGAATCTGCCACAGTCCCATCCATAGCAGATATCACCAGCTATCCATGGATTTTAAATTTTGGATTTCTCCTCTTACTTCACCCTTCCTCCCCGAAAGAAACAAATGAGACTAGTTTTAAAACAGGCTGTCAAAGATGTTTGGATGTGAGGTTTTGCACTGAACTCTTTTAGAAGTCTTTATATGCAAAGGAAGCAGGAACCAGCTTCTTACCACATCTTGCAGAGAACAGGAGAAATCTCAGTACAACCTTTTCTTGCTTCTAATACCAGGCTGGTGACACAAAGGATGTTACAGATCTGCTGCAAACAGCTGGATATTTACTACTGATATAAAAATGCAAATTAAAACCTGTTAAACAAGGAACACATTAGTGAAATAAATACAGACCATGTGCATGCTACACATACAATATTGTTATTCTGCAGAATAAAATAAATTTGGGCTGGTCAAGGAATGTCAAGACATAACTGTCACTGTGAGTCACTGCTATCACTAGAACACATAGAATCATAGAATAGTTAGGGTTGGAAAGGACCTTAAGATCATCTAGTTCCAACCCCCCTGCCATAAGCAGGGACACCTCACGCTAAAACACCTTTCAGTCTTCCTGAAAGCAGGAAAGACGAGGTACTTTAAGCAGAGTTTGAAAGGATTTCCTTGCTAAAAGCATCAGGATCTGGCTGGAAGTTCAGTGTAGTTATGAGTTTAGTAATTTTATGGGAAAGATGAATGGAGAGATTACAGAATATTCTTGTTTCAAGAAACCCCTGTTAACAGGCATGAGCATTTATTTGCATTCAGGTGTCTGGTGAGGACCGTCTCTACAAATCTCACTTTAGTTTTCCCTTGTAAACCCTCACACTGCCTGCAAACCTTATCTGTGATATTTTCATATGGTAAACAAATCAACAAAGCAGGTCAGGGTAGGATCCTGTATTGGCAGGAAGATTCTGCTCGCAGAACAGCTGGGTTACAAAATTCCTAGCTTGTTCACATAATTCCCTGTGTATCCACAGGTGAGGGCAGCTTTTCCGTTTTTGTAATACAGAGATTAAATTATATTTTCATTCCTTAACTTAAATATGAACCAATTAATTTATCTTTCATAGAACAAGTTCATAATAGAGTTGATAATGAAGATTCACTTGCTTTTTAGATGTCTACCTGATCAGTACTACAGTTACATTTGTGTATCCTTGCTAGGAGTGCATTAAGAAATTTGCCTAAGTGATTAAAATAGCTTTAGGTTACTGCTGGTGAAAGCGAAAATTTCCTCCAGAGAAAAAGGGAGATAGCAATGTCAAAGCAAAGGATTTAGATAGGAAATTAAGATCAAGTAAAACAGCTTATCAAAAGGTTTTATGTTGATCGCTTCAAATGTTTAGCATTGTAGGACTGAATTTTAAGGAAAACCTTCTATTTCACAAAATATGAGGCCCTCCTTGTGATAGAAAAGCAATGGGGAAGTAATCAGATAAACAGGCACTGCATCCTGAGCTGTATATAATTCTCAAACCCAGACCTTTTGTTATGCCTCACATTAGTCTGAGTTCTAGTTAAAGTTTATACTTAGGGCTCCTGGAACATAAATAAGGCTAGGACGTTCGTTAGGTGGTCAAAGCCACTCCCCCACAATTAATCAAATCCAGCTAATAGTTTAAGAAAGAAAAGCTCTTATGCTATCTTGTCACTTTAGATTATTAGGAACACAGATTGTGTCCAAGTGCAGTGCAGCTTGATGACCTCCATTAAGGGCCTGGATGGCTGCTGGAAAGATGTGAATGAAGCTCGTGGACAGAAAGATCATGAGAAATTGCTCTGACAGCAGAGCAAAGCTGGAGGAGTGTTTACTTGTCACTTAGGTCTTCATCACCATGCTTACCAGTTTATTTTTGTAATGCCCCAAGGTCTTCATTTTGCAATCTGATTATGATTTAAGCAGAGCAGGGAATAACATGTAGATGTCTTAGGAATATCCTTAGCGATAACCCATGAATCTGTTGTGGCTCTGAGACACAATTCATCCTCTTTACTTCTCTTTGCCTAGGTGTACACTGAACCAATAGTCTGTATGAATAATATCTGCACTGAAATTTAATACAGTGTCTCTGGTGTCCTGTCCCCTGACTGCTGATGCCACATTACTATGATTTTCTTTCCTAGCTAATGATCTGAATAATGGGAGGAAACAATAAAGGGAGAAACTTCCTTAGGGAGTTACAGGTGGGGGACTGTAGAAAACCAGATATTAGAACAAGTCAGCCTGCATCATCACCCTGAACAGACAAGGATCATAGGAAACCAAGAAGTGAATAGTGAAATATGATCAAAACCTCTGACTTCCTCATGTTAGGAAGATAGGAACAGGGATTAGGAGAGGTGACTGAAGTAAAGCCAGGGTTACCTGATGGGTTTATACCCCCAGAAAATGGAGTCCTGCTTCACTCAATAATGTATGATGGAGGAAAGCATCTCTTCCACATATCCACATAGAGTAAAAGATGTTTAGCAAAAACTCCAAGCAACACATGGCATACAGCTGAGGGAACTTCAGATCCCTCTAAAGGGCATATGAATCCTAACAACCCGTTAATGATTTTAACCATTCGCAGCCTGGTCTCACTTACAATCAAGATAAATCCATGCATTACAGCAGTGGTGGCATATTATCTTTCTTTGCCACACTTCTGCAATGTGAGGCAGTGCTGAAAATGGACTTTAAGTGGACTAAGACATAAGCATTCATGAAAAAAGGCACATACTATGCCTGAGTTATGCCTCCTTTATAATTGCAGGACCCAGGACAGCAAAGTTGATGAGACACTTCTTGACTGGAGATTAATTTAAACTGTAAGCAACAGTTAAAAGTGAAGGATAAGCAAATATTTTTGCTTACATGACATATCTCTCCATAAATGGTAACAGTTGAAAACTGATTCTGTGATGTCTGGAGTATTTCAAGTGACCCTTGAAGATATTAAACAGGGCCGTGTCCCTTTTCCTGCTACATGAAGTTGGTATTCAGCTGAGAGCTGGTGATTCCTGAACATACATGGTATTTGCAGCATGAAACTGTTCTTTCAGTTTCTCAACTGCATTTTTCCTTTGGCAGTTGAGCAGCTGTTCCATGGGTGAAACATTCTGGTAAATGCTTGTGAGTATGAAATTCAGTGAAGCACAAGACAAAGCTGAAGTAGAACACACTTTCATGAGTGAATAGTTACTGCTCGATTTGCAGCCCTCAATTCCAGCATGACCACCAGAGAAAATCAAGACCTTTCTTTTTAGTTTTTTGACCCCCAATTTGTCCTTTAAAATAATAAATAAATTTTTTTTTTAAAAAAAAGAAAACAAAAAAAGTGAGTGAGATATAGGACCAGGAGAAAATGGTATTGCCATCAAGCCATAGGATCCATTTCATCAAGCTAGTCAGGCTTTTTATTCCTCCAGTCCTAAATTCAAACTCATTCCTTCACTTATTAGAAATTGTTTCTAGTTTCCAGCTTCCATTCCTTTAATATTCATATGTGCAATATCCATTCCATTTAATATCCACTACTCTATCTTCTAACATTGTGTTTTCATTTAAGCAGTTTTCACACTCCTTGTATTTTATATCCTTCTTCGATGCATGTATAGAGACCAGTTTTCTCATTTCTCACCATCTTTTCCATTAAACTAAACAAGCTAGATCATGCAATATCTTTTAGAAGTAAATTCTACATCTCCCTCATTATCCTAGTCTCTCCTCCTTTCCTCGTTTCATCTTTCTTAGGTAAGTGCAACCATAACTCTATGCAGTGCACTTGCACTTTGTAGGTTCACATAGATACTTTGCCTGTAATGAAATTATTTTACCTTCTTTATCTAGTGTATTTCTTCTTATATATCACTTTTGTAGCTACTAGCAATCGGATCAGCTAACACAAACAGATGTTTCACTTCTTTTTCCTTTCAAATGCTGAGCTCCCAGTTTATCACTGATATAATTTTCTTAGTTCGTAAGCTTATCATTTTAGAGAATTAAACTTTCCCTATTACTGTTAATATTGTTTTCAAAGTTGCATTAATGTCTCCACATGTTCTTCTGGCTCTTTTCTGTATTACTGAGCCTTTGAGCTTTGTGCAGAAATAATTTAGTTTTGCTTTATATAGTTAAAAAGCAGTGAATAGATAGGTTCCCTTGCAGTGGAATATTACAGGTACCTCCAAAGTATAAATTCACCACATTTTCAAATACAGGTCTGAGACAGCTGAGAGAAGTAAACCTCTTAATTTATTGTAGAGAGAGCATAAACAATGCATTTATACAAAATACCTTTGTGTGTGTGTGTCTGAAAGTGCAGAGATGAACCTATATCTCATTTCAGTAAGGAAGACTGGGGGTGAATAAATGCATTCATTTGGTTTTGAGAGCATTCATCAGAAAGGACCTCTACAGTCAACCACCCACCCGTAGTCAGAGTCTATCAGACCATGTTAGTCTTGCATATTTTTTTCCTGCAGAGATCTGAGCTCAGTTATTACTGATGAGAATTCTACCCAACAAAACATTCAAGATTCAATATTCACTAAATTCACTAAAGCAGATTTCAGATAGCATCATGGAAAATATGCAATTCCTGCTGTGTTGGTTTGGTCTATAAATCAAACGGCTAAGGAATAAAAACAATGCTCCATGCTTACAAACCTCATCAGAAAAGAGAAAAATGACAAATATCTGCTATGAACTATTTGCAAAGCATCTGCAAAGCAAGAATTATTCACTAAAGGCATTTGTGAATAATTTCACATAATGAATAAATACTCACAGAGCCCCAACAGAAAAGATAGATAGCAAAATTCATCAAATAAAATTGTTTGCTGCAAATCACTCATATGACTCCTGTCCTTAAAACTTCAAAAGTAGTCACTGAACTGTATATCATTCAAGCACTTTTGAATGGCTGCTAATTCCATCCTAGTCCAGATTTTCTTACATGTAAAGTACCCCTTGAAAATGCTATGCAGAATGAAGTTACTTGAAATTAAATTTCTGTTCTAACAACCTCCTTTAGTTTCTACTATTAACCAGATTACTCCTGATTCCCAGGTATTTTAAAGTTTTGATATGCTCCAAGGACATGAAAAGTGAACTTTGAAGTTGAAGAGAATGGTAGGAAAATCCATGGGGAAACAAACAACAGGAAGAGCAAGACCCATTGTACCTAAATTAAGTACTCAATCAAGAGTATTTTCCCTTTGTCCTTTTCTCATCACTGAAGAGAAGGAGAGGCTCTGCTATAGGTTGAATCAGGAACTGAAGATCAAAGCTATTGGCTGTGCCTTGGTTTTTACCTCAATTCACTAAACATACAAAAGAGCATCAGATAATTGCTCTGTTACATAATAATGGGTACCTGCCTGTGCTGAAATGAAGTCCATGGGGAGTTTGGAGCAACGCAAGCTCCTCAGTCGGGAGTCCTTAATCAACAAAGCTATTCTGTCATTAACGAGTCTCAGTATTTGGGGGTCTGTGCAGATGGAGGCTGAGTAGGATCAAGAGATAACACTCTTCTAATGCAAGGTGAGGTCTGAGACATCATACTAGAGCTCCTATGCTTTGGCTGAGACTACAACTCTCACCAAACTATACTAGCCATGCAGAGTACTGAGGCTAAAGAGCTCATATAAAAACCTGCAGACTTCTGTATCTGTCACTTATGCAAATTAAGACTTTTTTTCCCAAGGAAATGGTCTCCACGTAAAGCTTAGACATATGGCATCAGCAGTAATGCCAAGAGGGGTTTGTTGCTTCTCTCAATAGACATGAGTTTTTCACTACCAGGAATTTAAATCCTTTCAGTACTGTTACCCTACCAGAGCTGCAGTGAGCTTAAGAAGACCATAATTATATGTCTCATTTGAAAACAAGCCTAAAAAAACCTTATCTTGTTCAGAAGGTTGGATGCAAACTTGATGAAAAATTACTATAGTCACATTAGTACTGATAAAAATAAGCCAATGTACACCTGTTAAGGTATTCTGAAAGAGTTTACCTCTATTTCTCCTTTTTAGAGTGCTGTTACAATGAACAGATAGGGCTAAGTGAGGAAACCCAGAGACACGAGACACATAAAGGTTTCCTTGGAAGCAGTCTCAATACAACCTTTGATTCAGTGAAGGTATGCATGTCAAGAAAGGTACTTCTAGATCACTAGTTCTGTCAAACTGTTCTTGCTATATTTTCACTCCTAATTTGAGCATTTTCACTGTGAAGTCTGCAAGCAACATGACTGCTTATGGTGTACTTCATATTTGAAAGAAAGAATAAAAGGGAACAGGGATCTGTTACACATACATGGGGAAAAAAAGAAAGTAAGAACATGAAAAAGGCAACAAATAATGATGCAATCGAATAAAAACATCTGACTTAGGTTGTGCTGGAATGAAGCGCAAACAAGAAAATGGGGAAGAAATGAAGAATGGGACTAAAGAAGAAAACAGTGTTTGAAAGTTTTGTATACCATGAGAAGAAAACCCCAGCAGCATGTACTTCATTCATGAGTGTGCATGTGCCGCCAGCTCAACTACAACCTTCCCTCGGTAGGTCAGTCCTGCATGCTAACAGGCACAGAGATCTTGGGTTAGGCTGGGAACATTGCTCTGAGTAAGCAAATAGAAACCTTTCATCTGTATAAGTGAATGTGTGCATTATACAACAGGAACTCACACAGGTATATACATACTGATGTGTCCAAAGTTCTTCTGTTTCCTAGTTAAATTTCAGCTGTTTTAATGATGTTTTGTAATTGTTTCAAAGTCAGTGAGTGTGTTCCTGCTGATTGATTGGTGTTGATAACAAAGCTCATCTACTCTTGGTTTTGGTCAGGTCTTTGGTCAGGTCAACACTTCAGTTATAAGAATGCTTCTTTCTGACATTTCTTCTGAAAGCCATGATCAGTTTCTAGATTACAGTTAAATATTTTTAGAGGGAAAAGTAAATAATGTAATCAAACTCTGAAATACAATCTGCTAAGTGTTGTGAGGCACAGGGAAGTGAACAGACAAATAAAACATTGATTTTTCATGAAAAAGTCTATTAAATACTCTAATATGAAGAAGTGGTAGCAATCTTACTTTCCTAAAATGCTTCAATCGATATTTTCTAAATCATAGGTTTGTGTTGGAAGGGACATTAAAGCTCATTCAGTTCCAATCCCCTGTCATGGGCAGGGACACCTTTCACTAGACCAGGTTGCTCCAAGCTCTGTCCAACCTGGCCTTGAACCCTGGCAGGGATGGGGCAGCCACAGTTTCTCTGGGCAACCTGTGCCACTGCCTCAACACCCTCCTAAAAAAGAGCTTGCTTGTATCTAATCTATATCTCCCATCCTTCAATTGAAAGCCATTTCCCTTTATACTAACCTTACACGCAGCTGTCAAAAGCCCCTCTCCAGGTTTGTTGTCCCCTGTAGGTACTGGAAGCTGCCTGGGAAGGCTGAGATTTGGATTAGCAGTAACACCTACTCCAATAATCATATTATGACTATACTATAATATTTAGAGCTTAACTAGGCGTGCCCATGTTAGCAATGAAGATTAAGATATGATATTTGAGTTAACAAGACCTTTTATGTGAAGCCTTTTTATCTTCAGTTGCCTCATGGCTTGTTCACAGATGCTATGAACATATCACTCAAGGAATATGGATGGCTAACTATTGATTCATACGTACTTTTAGTACTGATAGTCATGTGTCTAGTCTCAGTACTTGGAAGACCATTAGGTTGCTTTTGATTAACCAGAAAACTAGAGAATTATTTCCTATCTTACATGAAAAAACAGCCATTGAAATAAATCGTAAAGCTGGGAATAAAATAAAGCTGTGACAAATGTAACTGAAATTTGAAATATCATCATGCAAATGAAAGTCCAAATCTGCAGTGATGATCAAAAAAAACCAAGATCCCTCCAAAACAGTTCATGTTCATAGGAGCAATTCTTGAAAAGGAAAATTTCTAACCATGAAATATATACTAAAGATGGTACGTTAAGAAAAGGAGGTTTGGGGGAAAGGGGAAAAGATGGAGAGAGGAAGAGGCTGGTCCTTATTCTATGAAAGAGAAAGCGTGAAATGGGGCCAGGAAGTAGATTGTCTATCTCCTGCCTTGCCCACAAACTGGAAAATTGTAGCCAGTGCAGGGTGAGTTATACTAAAGAAACAGTGATTAAGTGGGCATTTCTGAATCCTGGCATCATTACAGCTCAGCCTGCTCCCAGCCCAGCCGATTCCTCCCTGCTGCAATGCACAGCCCAGCACTGCGTGACCTAATCCCTTTTGCTTTTAGCCTTGCTGGAACTCAGATAGGCAGATTCCTTCACAAACAAGAACGGCTGTGAGTTGCTTTATTTTTTCTAATAAACTGCTCTTGCCTGACAACTATCTTACAGCCTGACGGGATATTTAATGCCAAAATCATGTTTCATAATGAAATGCTATATCAGCCTTAGTTTCCCTGCAGTCTCAAACTGTAATAGTGTTTTCAAATCACTGTGTGATTGGTTTCCTTCCCCTCTCCCGTAAACAATGTGCAATTCCTGTAATGTTATTTTTTCTATTACTTTGATTCCCCTAAGGTTCCAAAACTATTTCCACATTCACTGTGTTAGCATCTTCAGCCTGTTTGTGTTTTGTAGCCTTGGAAGCATATTTCAAAATCTCATTCCTGTGTTGCCTTGGTTTGTCAGGAGTGAAGGTCTGCACAGACAGAGTAAATAAAACAGGTTATTATTATTATTATTACTATTACTATTACTATTACTATTACTATTACTGCTCTGGTGGCTTCTTAAACTTGTGTGCTCTTTTTATAGTAGCTAATGCAGTAAATATCCCGGGAAAGGCCCAGAAGCAGTGCTGAAATGATTTTCCATCTTTACTTAAATCATTCCACTACACCATCTCATAATGTCATTGCTTTGACTCTTATCCTGAAGCAGGGGCAATTCCCCATTCTTTTCCCCAACTTCCTCATGGATACACATCTTTGTAGCATAAAGTTTAAATTAAAAAGTCAGCAGAGCTGAGTAGATGGTGAACCACTCCAGATTTTCCTTGTAGTATTAGCAAAAATCACCATGTAGACATTTGTAGGACATGTCTGAGCATCTCTCCATAGACATCTCCCAACAGAACAGTGCCTATCTAAAACACTGCAGTAAACCAAAAGAGTCCTCAATTGCCTGCCATTCACTTAAATCATAGAATTCTAGAACAGTTTGGGTTGGAAAGGACCTTCAAGCTCACCCAGTTCCAACCCCCTGCCACGGACAGGGACACCATCCACTAGAGCAGGTTGCTCCAACCCCTATCCAAGCTGGCCTTGAACACTGCCAGGGATGGAGCAGCCACAGCTTCTCTGGGCACTCTGTGCCAGGGTCTCACCACCCTTACAGGGAAGAACTTCTGCCTAAGATCTAATCTAAGTCTTCCCTCTTCTAGTTTAAAACCTTAGTCTGGTTTAAATCGTGTCTTCTCTCTCCTTTTATTGAATCAGAGCTGTGTTATTCCTCGTTTTTACTTACAATTTCAGGATGCCATGGACTTCTTGACACACACTTTTATAATGGAGTAGTGTGTGAAGGGTTTCATTATTTTGTCACTTTTATTATAATAAGTTTTTACCTTCTTTTTTCAACTACTTATTTTCTTGGGAGACCAGTGCTTTTAAGAGCTTTATTGTTTTCACTTTACAGAGTGCAGCTTAATGCCTTCTTTTTTCTAAAGCAGTAACCACATAACTCACTTTACTGGTGCTGTCAATGAAAGTGTTGTGCTGTAAGCAAATATTTTCCATATTCTTTCTCTCTTTGGACTGTATTCTGCTTATGCCTCAGTGTCAATTTTGAATTACCTAAGAAATTCTCCTACATACAGACTGCTACAGAGCCTTAAGCACTTCTGGTTTTATTATTCCACACAACTGCTTAAACAGGAGGTTGTGTTATTCCAGCTAAACTCCTAGCCTTAAAGGCATTTATAAGCTAATTGCACTGTTTCTCTCTTACTTGCTTTGTATTTGATCTGCTTTTCAGTTCAGCAAGTGCGTCTTCTGCCATCGCATTGACCAACCTTTCTGGCTCTATGAGCTGCAACCTAGAATCTTACCACAAGGAATATGATATATATTTTGAGAGCTGAAGGGAAGAGCATCACACAAAACAGTTCAGAGATGGGAGGCAATGAAGCCTTTCCAGAATTTCCACCATGCTGATCTGAATACACTGCTAAATCTAAGGGTGAATCAGCTCTATGAGTCTCAATAGTTCCTGTGGTTTTGCTTCATCTGGGTATCTGCATTATTCAGTAGTGTTTCCCTTCATGCTGTTTCCTGCAGAGATCATTGCATAGCTGGAACACAGAAGATGTACTTGAACTGCCCTCAAGCAACATGTGGTTCAAAGGCAGCAAGTTGCTCATCCTTTCTTTAGCATGTTATCCTGCCCATTAAGACAGAGTGCTGTGTAACAGCAGTTGTCTTCTTATCAGTAGACTCTGATTTACCTGACTCAGTGCTATCTTGTCTTTGATTCTACTTATGGCAGCTACCTAGGCTGTCTCAAGTGTCACACAGTCCAGGTGCATTAACTCTTTCCACCTAGCCTTGTTCTCTGCAATGCTTATACTCATAAAGCCCATCAGTGGCATATTTCTTAATTATCTTTCATGAAGGTCATATTTAGCTTTTACTTTAATCAACTGTCACCTAGAATATGTTTTTTTTAACTGAGACTGTGCACAGAATAAGACATCCACATAGATTAGGCTTGTCATATTTCCATCAGGGTTTTAGTATAAATGTGCTGTAAAATTGATCTATGGACATTCAGAGTCTTTGATGTCTGCAGCTCAGCTGGACCTCTTTGCCCATATGAGCTGCCAGATGCCTGGAAATCCCAGAAAACTAGCCAAAACAGATATCTAGAAAGAAGAAGATGCATGTACAGATCTTGCTGGACATATGGTATCCCTACATGTGGTTGGATAGACAGGTCTGCTTACTAACAAGGCATCGTCAACAGAATTGATCTCATAAACTGTGGTCAACCAAAATACATACAGACAGAAGTATTTTAGGGTTTCAGACATACAAAATGCAGACAGTATATTTTAGTTTTTAAATTAATTCTCTGCAATTTCTAGAGATTCTGTATTTGTTGTTGCATAAATATGATGGAGTTCTTACATCTTTCACATTGTAACCATAATACATTTGACCTTGTTCTATTGAGCTATGTTGTGATTTGCAGCTGGATTTCTTGATATCAAACTTCCTGATCATTCATATTGCCTTTGCTTTTAACCATATCTTACTCTAAAACAAGCAACCTAGCTCAGTAAACAGGAAAACTTAAATACAGAGTTTTACTTAAAGCAAAGATTCTGATGGTTCTGTGGATGATGATTAAAACTCATGACTGTCACATAATTACCACTGTTCACGTCAAATTTAAGTAATATTGAAAGGAAGAAAGGTGATTCTTCAGGTAGACAAGGATGGATCTCTCAATACTATCTTCTCTGCTTGAAGCTGCTTAGGCCAATAGGAAATTTAGAGTATTATCTTTTTCCTTTCAGATTCTCATGTTGTAGCATGTCCTATCTGCAGTACATCTATGTTGGTGTTACCATGGTTACTTTGAGTACAGTTTATTTTCTGATGCTAACAAATAGTTCTCTACATGATACATATGAGGAAACACAATATGCTTTGAGGTACCCAAGTGCCACTGTGAAATCTCACCTTCAAGGCGTCCATGGCCATGCAAAGGTCCTATTATTTTGTAGGTATTAGACAGGTTTAGAATTGTTGGATAAGTTCAAAACCCTTTCTTCTTCAAGTATCAGACACATTACAAATCTGTAAGGTTCTCTTGCACTTTAACAGAGGGATGCACAGTGTCTGCTTCTTATTAGAGAGGAGAAAGAAAGAAAACACTGATAGCATAGGGCAGGTTTGGGATGAAAAAGGTTGCTTTATCCTCAAAGCAGCAACATAATCTGGTTCACAGAGTTCTGCAGAATGAGTTGTTAGAGCTCTGCACAGATTTGAGGAATATTTTTTCACTTCCACAGAAAAATGACGTAAAAAATAATAACGGAGGTTGTAAAGTGCAGCTTTTAGCAGTTTAAAAATGGCAATGCTACTTTCTTGTACATCCCTAATTGCAGCTCTCTTGCATGGTTTTAGGAGCCTTTTTATTTTTTTATAGGATCACCTTCTGTTTCACAAATTATATAGTATATAATATCAGAGTTGAGCTACTTTCATATCACCTCAAGGACAAGTGTGAACTTTATACGTATCACAAAGAATTAATTGGGATTCCAAAGGCTAAAGAAAAGTTATTTCGTATGCTTGGTAATCAGGTGTTATTTTTACATTTTACTGCTTTAAAGAATACGTGCCATTTTTTATGATGGGAAAAGCAGAGCACAGCTCGGCACAGCCCTGTGCACACTTAACTGTGCGTTTTATTCATACACTTACCAATGCTGATGCCACCAAAGCAGCAGAAGTCAGGAAAGGTGAATGACTTGCAGGTATTTTGTGGCTGGCTAAAGGGTGTCAGAGTCCTGAGGCAACAGTGAGTCAGAAAGGGCAACAAGAGAGAAAAAAGTAAAGGAAACTGGTCATCTGCATATGACTTTCCCTTTAGCACAAGCATCTAATGGCTTGCTTCTCACTCTTTTCACCATAAATAATTGTTCTGGGGGGCACTGCTTGCTACAGTTTCCTCCCTCCATGAGATTTAATGGACTATTACACCTAAAGCACTTTGACCCATGGAATATTGAAAAATTTTAACTGAAATTCAGGACATTCCATTTTGTGAAATGTGCCTGACAAACACCTTTCATGGTGTCACTAATTTTATCTGAAAAACAAAATTCAGCTGGTGAGATGAATAATGTCCTAAATGACCTGTTTCTATTAATTAACTAAATAGGTGGCCTAGCATAGCTTCCTGAGCAGGACATGTCTATGAAGTAAATGACAGCTAGTTAGGTTGGGTTTTTTCTCACTTAGCTAAATTAAAGGTATGTAAGCACACAAAATTGTTGGAAACATCTATGCTTGACCCATGAATCAGCTGTAAGACCTTGTCACAAATTAGATCTTATCTTCTAAATGTGGGGCCATTCTACATGATGGGTCAACTGCTGAGGTGAGCAGCTTGAGAGAGGACGCCTGCAACACCGGAGGGGTGAGGAGGGAGATCAGCATCCAGGAGCCTCACCTCAAAGCGGCAACAGCCACCAAGGGAGCCTCAAGCCCTCGATGAGACTGGCTTAGGAGCCAGCAGCTCAGCTGATGAGAACAGGAACTCACAGGCAGCCCAGCCAGGAGGGACAGCATCAGCCCTGAGTGGGTAAAAACCTGCCCAGGGAGCGTGGAGCGGCAGTTGGACTAGGGCCCGGTCTGGGAGCTCTGCTCTGGCTGCCCCGGCGGTGGCCAGTGTAGGCACCCAGACAGAGCCGATGAGAGGGGAGGCTGCAGGGCAGAGCTCAGGGTGTAGGGAGTGCCTGCACTGCTCTGGTGTGGGACCGGTGCAGAATGGGCAGGGCTGCACTCAGTGCTCACTGGTGGAGGTTCCTCCTGCAGCAGGTGAGTGAGCTGCGGGATGCAGTTAATAGGCTGTGAGATGTCAGGGAAGCTGAGAGGAAGCAGGAATGCTTGCTCCAGAGCCAAACTGTGCAGCGTCCTCAAGCTTACCGTGTAGCTTGTGGAGGAAAGAAGGAGGCCGTTAACCCAGGAAGCTGGGAAATAGTAACAAAAAACCCCAAACCAAACCAAACCAAACCAAGCCAACCAACCAAACATACAAAAAGAAAACACCAAAAAACCAAAAAAGGTGGAAGAGAACACTTAGAAGCAAGAGGCTTCCTCCTAAATCTGTCATCCCCACCCAGAATGGCTCTGCTGCCCTGCAGGGGGCTGAGAGGAAACGCACTGGCACCAGAAACAGCTGGCTGGGGCACTGGTAAAGAAGATCTCTACTGGTGCTGACAGCTTTGAAAGGACAGAGGCCCCATCTGTCAGCCGGACCCAGATTCTCTGGCAACTTGTGCCAGGGCCTCATCACCATCACAGTAATGCATTTATTCCTTATATCTAACCTGAATCTACCCTCTCTCAGCTTAAAGCCATTCCCCCTTATCCTGTCCTTACAAGCCCTTGTCTAAAGCCCCTCTCCAGGTTTTCCATAGCCCCTTTAGGCACTGGGATCTGGTCTAAGGTCTCACTTTAAGAAGCCTTCTCTTCTCCAGGCTGAACACGCCCAACTCTGTCAGCCTGGTTCCATATAGCAATTATAAAAGTGGCAGAAGAGGAGGAACAACAGCATAGATTCAGAGAGTAGCTGTCACTCCATTCACCAATTGGAAGACTCATCCTTGCATGCTCTCTGTCCCAGGTATCTTGGTGCTGGATGTATCTGTCTGGAATACACTTTGTGTGTAAAGCTTCTAAAAGTACTTCCTTGGAAGAAACCCTCATTTCTTGTTTTAATTTAGGCAGCTTTTTGTTCTGCAGCTTCAATTCATCCTAAAGCCTACGAGAATCCAAATGAGGATATAAATGGCCTAAGATATACTCGCCTTTGTTTCAATTAAAGATTGCATATGTGTCACTGATGATGACTTCTCACCTACATTTATGTTTTGAGCTCAGATAGTCAACAGAACTTCAACTACAAGCTCATAGTCATGCAGGTTGCCAATTACATGGCATTTAGCAGAAAGCATATAGCAGAGACCTCTTTGGAAACATTAGTAAACCAGTGATAAGCATTGCAAGGTTATGTGGATTGACATTCCTTTAGCATAAAGAGAAAAATGATAGTTTTATAATGTGAAAGCTTCAACCTTAGTGGCTAAATGCAACTTTCTGATACTAGTTTCTCCTCTTCTCTTGATTAAAAAGATAATATTGGTTAAGTATATCTGTCTTGTAAGATACTGTCACAGTTTGCTTTATGTAGATCATAGAGTCATAGAATCATAGAATAATTAGGTTTGGAAAGGACCTGATGTTTATAAACGTTACAGTACTGATAGCAGGTAGATTTCTGACCTTCTCGAAATAACTAGCTGTCTCCCAAATAATTCCAGAAGTGCCAGTAAAAATAATCTAAAGAGCATGGTGAACCAAAAATTTCCTGCACGTGTTTATTGAAAACTAACTTGTCTTGAGTTCATACATTTAAGGATTGGTTTTGATTTTGATTTTTCAAATTCTGTTCAATCATATTAATTTTGTTCATTTCTCTTGTGAAATAAGAGTCTTTTAGTGGGAAACAAATAGTGAGCTCTTTGAAATATGTGTCAATTCAGAGTATTCATAAAACTACTACTGAAAATTTGAAACTGAAAAATAAAAGAGAAATTTTTCAATCTAATCTTTCCATTTTTTTATCATCTCTAAAAAGGATTGATTGTCTGCAAGGCACTGAGTTTTATACTGAAGATGTTTAGTGATAGCTGAGGTATCATGTAAAGCAAAAGCTATCTCTGAAGGCTATCAAAACTGCATGCCAAAAATTCATTAGAAAGAAAAGTTAGAGGAAACCCACCTGCAGTTCTTAGAATGCATTTGATAAAAGCAGGGTAAAAAGGCTGAATGAAAAAGACTATAAAGCCATAACAAAATAGAAGTGTAGTAAATAGAAAACGGGCATGATCAATAATGTGACTTGTAGTGGCTGAGTTTTGGATCAAAAGAGAGTGTCCTGTAAGTCAGTGAAAATGAAATGGGAGTGCAATAACCCTTTGGAAATCAGTTGGAGGAGGAGACCACTTCTAGTTATCAAAGCTAAAGCCATGGCTTAAATCTACATGCTGTTGGTCAGGGAAGAACATTTGAGAACAACTCAGTGTGAGAGCTGCATGAGTGAAGGTTCTATGTTACCAGTTTGAGCAACAGAATTGATTTAACATCAGAGGAAATGGAAAGAGGCTACTTGGGAGAAAAGTATGAGTTCGAGTGCCTGCTTTTATTAAAAGTAACAGGAATTGCAAACAGGGTGTACAAAGAGGGATGGCAATGACTATATGGCCAAAGTTACAGGGCTTAACGCAGTATATGCATGTGTTTGTATATCATGCACTGTGATTTTTAACAAGAACATATGCAACATATTAATTCACATAGATGCACAACAGGCTGCTCCACTGTGGACTTATTAATCTATTTTGTAAATTCATACAGTAAGATTGGCTTTTGCTTTGTTACATCCTGTCAGAGTTTAAACAGACTCACTGCTCACCTGGTGAACGCTAATAGAGCGACTCTCCTAGTAAGTAATCAGTAAATGAAATGTTTGGACCTCAGGAGAGAGTCTGAAATTTGTGTTTAACTATATGGATGTACTCAGGAGAGCTTTTTACAATTACTAAAATAAGGAGTTAATAAACTGCTGAAACCTTTATGATATTCCTAAGCCTGTTTCCTGCATTATAAAGCAATGCAAGAATCTGCTGCTGCTAAAGTGAAGCAATGGAGGCAAATCCCAGCCCAGTGAAAATACAAAATCCTGTTGCTGTGGTGAGAGCTTGCCAAAGTGCACATAGAGATGAACAGCATACTGTTAAATTACCTTTTCTATAAATATTGAACATAAACTTAATCCACTTAATTTGCTTTATACCATTAATCTCGAATTTAATAATCCCATCTGGTTATCTTTAGAGTTTCATCCTGATGTCAATAGAGAATTTTGCAGTGAAATACACAGCAAAAGCATTGGTCCTGTCTGTAGTACAGTGCTATAGAGGTGCTAGAAGATGTTTGGGCAATTGGTTTCAGTTTCAGGGGAAAGGATGCAAGTTTGGGGTATATTCTAAACTTTTTATATACCACAGAACAATTTTTCTAGGAGTCTTAGTTCAGTGCAGTGTTGCTCTATCTACTGCTTTTGGAAGATGGTTTTTGATCTAGATACCAAAGCTAAAACTCAGAGGATGATCATTCCTGTTCTGGGCTAATTTTTCTAACATGAGGACAATAAAAAAACTTTTATAGATAAAACCATTAACCAAGATTTCTTCTAGGGCTGTCATAGGAGTTGAATTGACCATAAGCATTGCATGTGCGTATTGAACAACTGGAGAGGATCTGGTTTGCTGTGTATGTGGCATGTCTGGTGAATAGCATTAAGATAACATTACAATACAATTGACTCAAGACATCACTAGTATTCTTCCCAAAACTCAGGTTTTGTTTATATTCTGGAAAAGCGTACTACAAAAAGAAGAGTATGAAACTTAGATACAAAGGCATGAGATGGGCAAGAGGGGAACAAACCTCTTCTTAAAGCTGATATTACCATCCAATTTCTCAGGAGCTGAGGCTTTAAGAAACACATCAGATATCTTAACATCTGTGATAAAATTGTTAGTTGACACAGTGAAGCGACAAAGAAAGACATATCAAATCCTGTTCAAAATTTCTTTATTTACCAGTTTTTGTGCTTAAGAGAAAAGTCTTTCTATCAGATGCTATCAAAATTTAGCTATTATTTATGTCTGAATTCTTCTCAATTTGTATGTTTAGGCTTATCTTACCTGAAGTGTCTAAAGCCTCTGCCAATTTCTAATCGGCCTCAGTCATAACACTGGTATAAAAAAGGAGATTCACAGGTAGTTCTTATTTTATAATCTCACAGCATTTCTATGCCTCAGAGCTACACTTCTTGGGAGCTATGATTTCATCAGATCTCAAACAAAGGCCCAGCTGAGCTAGCTTTGTACTTACATCGAAGAAGGAGGAAACCTCTGAGCCTTTTTGCAGTTCATTATCCAGCAGTTTTCTCTCTGTACCACTGCTGACCCTGGTAGTATGGAGTACTGCTTCTTGCATGACAGGCAAAATTGTATTTCTAATCACTTATGGCTATCAAAGAGCACATGGTATGTTTTGCAGAAGGAGGATGACTAGCTTCGTTGCCCTGGCTGGCTTCCAGTTTGTAAAGCTTTGTTCACTGAATACAAATCTACTGGGTAATTTCAAGTATCATTCCTTCTCCCCTTAAATGTCATGGAGCGTGATACTCTGAGCTGTTGAATGTTGCCATATTCCTCTGCGGAGATGGCTGTTGAAGAATACATAGCATCATTTTAAACCTTTGTGGAATTAAAAGAAAAAGAAAGTGTGAAGTTTTTTATATATTTAGATTTAGAAGGAGGAGGGTAGAGAGAGACAGAAATATTTCTAATTATGACAGGAGAGTGGAAGATGCCTCATGTAGAGAATAAGACCATAAACACTGCCCTCATCTGACTCACAGCTCTATTAATATTTTTATCTCAGATCTTGAGAGAGAAAATGACCTATTTCTTTTAGTGTGGTGGCTTTCTTGCTTATGGTAGTCAAAATCCTGTTCACACCAGGCACGTCTTCAAAAGGATGAATAAAAATTGGGAAAGAGCCAAAATCCCAGAAAAAAGGATGCAAGTCTGTGTATGAGGAACAATTACATACAAAAGTCATTGCATGAGAACAGGATAGTTCAAGACGGATGGATAGAATACACTGCTTTCATTCTGCAAACCAAGTGGCTCTATCAGTGTGCTAGGTTGTTTGTAACTATCTCTAAACATGTCAGTTCATGTATGTGGGCCACAGATAACACTGAAATGATCTTTCCATCCTCAAGTTTCTCTGGGACAATGCAAGACATTTCTGGGATGATGCATATGATCATCCCAGTCCTTAAAGCTGCTATAAAACTAGTTCGGATTGAATTATGGACACAGAAAGTCATGCTACTAACAGATCTGAAGGATCTGAAAAGGTGAGATGGATTATGTTGAGTAATTGGTTAGTTGCTAAGGATAGTAACCTCCTTAAATGAATTGCTTATACCCCTGTGATCACAGTCTCATAGGAGCCTAAAAAATGAGATACTTGTATACACGTGGCTAAGAAATAAGCTTGAACTCCAAAGTTCTTTTAATTTTACAGATGTTATTTAAAATTAAGGAAAATCTTTTTTTTCTTTTCTGGCTGAAATATATCAATTTTTTTACTGTTTTCCTTTTTTAAAAAATATTTACATCTTTCTGCTGGAAGTTATTTCCCCTCTTAAAGATCCCTTATTTTTGGCTTTGAAAAGAAAATGAATAAATTAGTTTGGTCTATGTGCTTACTTCAACCACAAGTATCCTGCACAAGCAAAAGACTATAATGAGCATGTGACTTAGGTTATAGCAGGCTTTGAATGTTCAGGTTTGATATTAAACATATCCACTTTGATATAAAACAGATGTCCATAGTCCTATACTTTTTGCATAAATCAGGCCATGATTAATCCCACATGGAAACTGGAATGCATCTTTGCCATACTGCAGAATCCCTCTGAAGTCACTGGGACAAGATAAAGCACCTTGAATGAAATAAGAGTTTCTAAAATCCTCAACAAATTGACTTGGTGCAATTAATGAAAAACGGATACCAGACTGCTGGCAACGATGTGAGTTTATTCAATAAATAAACATTCATTTGATAAAACAGGTGCAACCTGGGAGACTTCTTGTCAGAACAATAATAGGGTTTAAAATAATTAAAGCTTTCTTTGAGACAAGTGGGTTGCTACTGAAACAATTTGACTATCCCAAAAGCATCTACTCTATTCATTCCACAATGTCAGTGTCTGGAGATTGCTTGTGTGGATTCTCAATGTGCAACCACAGTCTCCTTGGAGACAACAGTTTGATTTATTTATTTAGATTTCTTTCTGAAAGACTTGAATTTTAAGAGAGGTGCCAGAGATGCAAAATGGTGACATCTCTTAGTGAGATGGTTTTGCAGGACTAAAGAATAAATAAAATGCTTCATGCCTATCATTTGAACATACTGTCAGTATACTAAATAGTGCTTTACCGTAGGTATACATAGAGATAACCTTTTCCTGTTGCAGTATGTGTTTATGTATATATATGTGTATATGTGTTTTTGAGGTAACTCAAAGAATGTACATTAGGTATCAAAGTCGTCTTATTCTTCATTTCTTTTCTAAACAAACTATGTCAAACCCCAGCACTTCTTTCAAGGGCTAGAAAGACCATTATGGTATGTACAATCAGTGTAGCATCTCCACTGATGGTACTAAATTAAAGGCTTTCTGGCTTGATGAAGAAGATGTACATAACAATAACATAATGAACCTATCTCCTACATGGCTAATATGAAATATGGGGAATGACTTGACTTACTAGAATAAAACACAGTTTGTGGAAATGTAGCAGATTAATGGGGTTTATTATTTCAGTTCCAGACAGGTTGATGAATAGAGTGACTTAATATAGGGATTAAATTAATAACTGGAATACTTAAGGAAAACTACAAAAATAGGAGAAACTGATGAAACAGCATTGCTTTAAATTTCATATCACAGATATTGCATGATATATTACATGTCCTGCAACCCTCTGTGTCCTCTGCCACCTTCTCTTTCTAATATATGCATGAAAATCACTGCCATTATTGAAAATAAATAGTGTTGTTAGGAAAATAACTTTGTAGCAACTTTAATATACCTTCCAGTGCACTGATCGCATTGGAGTGGCAGATGAGAAGCTACATGGCCAATTTGTATGAACAATTAGCTTGGGCAAATCAACTAATTGCATATGCCAGTTCTGACAGAGCAGTTTATTTTTTCCCCCCTCTGTGCAATCATGATGACTGTAAAAACAATTGTAGTGCCAGTTGTGATTTAAGGCAAGGACTGCTTGCTATTCTAGGCTTGTACTCCTCTTAAAACTAGAGACCCCGATTTTGGCTGATCCCTTGCTATTGCCATGATTAACATGATTAGATGTAAAAATTTCATAGCAATTCACTCAGCAGAGATAAACTACCAGTGCTTCTGCAGTCATAACGTGCAATGCTGGACATCCTCAATGCCTCTACAAATCCCCAATGCTATAGTTAAATCTATTGGATCTGTATTATTAAATAAAATGTATGTTATTGAAAATTTCACAGAAGACTTTAAAAATTAAAGTGAGTGAATATGGGGAGGAGAGGAATTGCTTAGATATTCTACTTCCAAATGTTGCCTTTTTAGGCTTCTTTTGAAATGGAAATCTAAAGCTAGCATGAGTTTTGTGGCTGGCAGTGAAATTCTCCAATTTGTTGTGTATTTGTCTTCACAGAATGTATCTGCCTAGCAGGAGCAGTACTGTAATCACTACATTGCCACAGCTACACTTCACAAATCCTACTTGCAAATATGGAAAAGGTCCTCCTTTTTTAATGCCTATCTTTGACCTCTTCTCCAAAGGCATTTTCATAGAACTAGTTTGCAGCTAAGCCCAAAAATTCCTATAAAGATAAAGTATTTCTCTTCTGATATGAAGCAGCCAGGGATGGTACATGTTGCTCTGACCCAGGCTGAGAAGAGACATCAAATTGGATTTCCTACATAACATGGAGTTTTCATCCACTGATTCTCCATCTCATACACACATATCCCATTCTGAATAAAAGTGCTCATATTTTCCACTGGAAAATAACAGTTCCCTATGTGTGAAAGCATTGGGAATGCTTTATGGTTTGCTAGGGGTCAGCTCCAAAGCAAACAGAAACCTTGACATTTTTTGTGAAAAAGGATTTTCATCTCATGGTGAATGGATACTTCTTGTTGATTGCTGTCACGTATGATGGGGAGCTTAATGTGGCTTTGGAGGCAGATTCTGCCACCATGACTTGCAGCCATCTAAAAGCTAGCTGTCAGCTAATGTCAAAGCTCCTCCCATCATCAATAATGGGGAATAGGTAACTCCATACAGATTTACCGCATCCTGAGACAGCCATCTAAAATGGATGGAATACATTGACCTATCTCTTGATCTCAAATGAGACCTAGACAAATATTTCTTATATCTACAATTAGGTGGGATGACTCAACACATTAGAATTGTTTTGTGTTTTTACAGACAGGGGTCTGAAGAAGCAAACAGATAACTCAGGCTTTATATTCTCCTCCTGATGTGCCACACAGCTTTGGGTAATCTTGTTCCAATGTATGTTCCACTATCTCATTCTT
Organism: Agapornis roseicollis; assembly: GCA_002631895.1. Lineage (NCBI taxonomy): Eukaryota > Metazoa > Chordata > Aves > Psittaciformes > Psittacidae > Agapornis > Agapornis roseicollis. The sequence goes on along the minus strand of NDXB01012702.1, from coordinate 90,179 downwards.
CACTTTCTTATTCACTTATTTTGTCCTGCGAAAGGGTTGGGGGACATAAAAGTCTTACTAAGTATAGTCAGGACTTGATCTTCACAGTCATAGATTGTAAAGTGGAAAGGACAAATGAATCAATTAAGTGTGACTTATATAACTGTTCATTTAAAAGTTTAGCAGCTGATAATGGTAATCACCTATGACCCTTCTATTATCCATGGAAAGAGAGACATGCAGCTTATGAAAGCAACGCATGCCATCTACTGTACACACATTAAAAGCTGGCGAAATGAATGCAACCTTTAAAAATAAAATCTATCAAATTGCCAGATTTTTGTTCCAACACATTGTTATTTTCATTGCTATGGCTCACTTGAACTCCTGTGGCTTTAGTTTTCATTTACTTCTCCAATAGATGGAAATTACCTTCAGGAATTCAGAAGGTTAAAATTAATAACGAAAGTAGAAGTTACAAGAACTGGAAGGTCTTTCATTTAGAACACAAGAACGAAATTAAAGCACCTTTTGCCTGCTGAGCAAGAACTTATCTTCATTAAGTGAATAGAAGCTCTGAAGATGCATTCAAGATAGACTGTATCCCTTGGGTCTGACAGAAGTAGAGGAATAACAATTAGGATTAATGTGACTAAAATGAATACATCAGGAAGAGCAGGCAACCTGCTACTGCCTCTGTTACAAGTGCACAAAGTTCCCCCATCAATAAAGTACAGTCTCAGCTATGGCACCATGAGGAATTTGAGTCCTTTGTCGTCTCAGAGACTCCCAAGTCGACACAGCAGAAAAGTTCATTTGAGCACACTTTTGCTATGAGTACTTGCTGGCTTGCAGAAAGGAAAACATATTCAGAGCACAAAGATGTCCCAGTGGGCTGGCAGGAAGAATGAAATAATTTCCCACTGGAACTGAAAATGAACACAAACTTCATCACTGTCTGGTCCAAATGCAAAAGTAATCTCTTCCTCCTTGCATAATAGGAATATATTAAAAGCTATACTGATAACAGTGTGGAAAACTGTGCAGAATGAAGGAGAGCCTTTATATAGCTCAAAATAATAATAATAAAAGGCAAAAGGCAATGCTAGTGAAGGGAATAAGGCAGTCTGACCACACTTAAGGCATACAAATGAATTTGACAGGACTAAATAGTATTTCAGATGTAGGGAAATGAACTTTTTGCACACAGATGTGCAAGTGTGGCTGTCCCCCGCATAGTACAGCAGCCATCCACAAGATTTCTTTCTTTAATTCTAGGTGAAGAATAACTGGGGTAAATAGCATCTGTGCAAATCAATAGGGTGTAGCTCCAGTGCCAGGAAAAACTCACATGTATCTACTATTATTATCTTCACATTTCCTATGCAACCTTTTATTTGGGGGTGGGGGGGATGGGACACTGGTTAAAATATTCTATTTAGAAGGGTAGTTGTTTCTTTCTTTTTGTAGCTATAATGGTCAAAGGCTATAAAATATCAGAAAATATGTTGTCTTTTCTGGAAAGCTCTTGAGAATTCAGGAATTCCTGAGGTCTCCCAGAGAAGTTTTTATGTAAATATGTTTGCACGGTGGCTGGCTCTTCTCCCTCCCTCTTACTTCTGAAATGGTATCAGATAGCTAAATAAAAATGTCATTTCTCCTTACATATCTTGACATTCACTTTGAGCTAAGTGATTCTGGTGTCTCTTTAGTCATGGTCTTGGCCACTGAAGGAAAAATACTTTCAGAGAGAAAATTAAATGAGAGCTGTTTTGGCCCAGATGGTTAACAGAAGTGTGACTCTCAGGAATAAATGGCATGCTCTGCATCTATCCAAGCAAAGCTGAGCATGCTTGGGAAGATTCCCTGGCATGATCATTTATGCTAGTAAAGTGTTAGAAGATTTCCTGGCATGACACTGGCCCATTGCAACAGGTTCTTCCCCTGAACAAATTCAGGACATGGTTTGGCAGCTGGAGCAGCCCAGGAGCTATTCCAGCAGGCAGTCTGTACACAGACATCCTGTTCTGGAGGCTGAAACGCTTTGTTTGAAAAGATAAGAGATGTCCTGTATCTGTTGGCCTCACTGCTTGAAGACGTTTCTGGATACATTTAATTTGCTGGTGTAGATATAGCTGTATGAAAACTTGTTCTCACATGTGAGCACGGGAACAAGCCAAAATCTCGGCTGGAAAAAGATTTCATCAGAGGAAGAAAGGCTCAAGATAACGTTACATTTCAGGTGACTTTATTAGACTGTTTGTTTTTAAACCTGAAAGGCTGAAAAAGTGTTACATAGAGAAAAGCAATCTTCACTCAGGTGATGCAGTTTTGTCATTGTTTTTCTAAAATGGAAATTCATTTCTGGAGGAAGCAGGATTTGGAAGATATCGTGGTACACACAGATCTTACTCCCTCAGAGTTGAAGACATTCTTCTGTCCTGCTTATTGCATCAATAAAGTAAAAGCAAAATAAAGCTCATACCTGCTTACTGAAAGTGACTGGAAATAGAAATACATTTGCATTTCACTTAGTGAATTTAGTGGATTTAGGTTACTAAGGTGAACGTAACAGCCTGGAACAGCAAATACACAAAGCAGACGAAAAGAGTAGATTGTGTTCAGCAGTCCTGAGAAAAGAGTCAAACAGCTTTCCCAAAATAAATAGCCAGTTCTGTACATCAAGGTCCCATGGGAGCAATCACTGCAGCTGACTCGTAGTCTAGAATAAACTTTTGCATCAAAATAATATCAGTGACTTCAGAGATAGCACCAGACACGATGGATGTGCTCAACCCCTTAAACAAGCAGCAGTTTGCTACAGGCTCCAAAGGAGGCAAAAGCCTGAGCCATAGCCAGATCAAGAACTCCTCTAGTTCCAATCTGTTCTCTGAAAACCCACAAAGGAGCAGAATGACACAGTGAGCATCATGCATATGAACTTGGAAGTCTGATCATCCAATCAACACATGAATAGCAGGTGGCTTTTTCAAGACTCATTTATCAAGGAACAAAGAAAGGAGCTCCAACAGCCACTGTATTTTGAAAGTTTCTGTTCATGTCACATAAAATTGACTTTACCCCCTGCAAACTTCCCATATTGACCAGAGAGAGTTTCTTATCAAGTGAATTAAAATAATAGAAAAATATAGATTACTGAGGAGAAATGTGCCAAGGGAAACTGGCCTGCCGGTAGCTTTATCTCTAAGAATGCTCAAAACATCAAAATACAATAACAGAGTCAAAGATCTGGAAGCATTATGAGATGTATATTACAGGATAATGATTTTCTGCAGGAAGTAGGCTTGGGGTGTTATTCTATTTCTGGTCATCAAATATTATATTATTTACAAAGCTGTGGTGAATGCAACAAAACTAATTTCAGGTTTTATAGAAAGAGAATAAGGAGGGCCTAATGGCATTTATTTCCCCTGGAGTAATTTCAGAAGGAAGAAAGAGAAAGAAGGGTTAAATATAAGAATCGATTGCTTTCTGGAGCATGTGCTGGCCATAAAATAGGTACCAGTCATAACGCTGAAGAACAGCCCAGGTAACATTACAGGGGAAAACAGGGCATGAAATGGAACCTCAATGGGAATCAGAGACCTAAGGCACAAAATCAAATTATGGATGTCAGTCTGTATTTTGACCATGTCAATGAATCTACTTGCATTAACCTTTTTAATAAATATCTCCAAGAAGAAAACTTCAAGTACCTCATTTCCCACAGTGTACTTTTCTTATTACTTATTAATATTGTATCATCCATGCTTTCTCTGGATAAAGACCAGGAAATGCCATAAAATGTTTTGTAATGTACATTCTGTAGGCAGAGAAGCTTGAACCACAACCTGTTGGTGGTTTAAATGTTAGCTAAAGATTAACTCAATATGCAGTCCTTTATTGTCAAGCAATTTTCAGATATTTCTCTTCATAAGATCCATGAAAAGCCATAGGTGAAGCTATAGGTACTTTTGGCTGTTAGTCTCTACAAACACTGTTGAAATAATCGAGGATTAGATGGACTGGCATTTGTCCACTGCCCACATCAATTCACAATGAGTTCATTAGAGGCAGGATGACATCTGGAAATACTTTCTTTAGGGAAAAGAAAACAAAGCCTAGGCAAAGGAACAGCTGTGACAAACACACCTGTACAGCTGGCAATGCCAAAAGCATATTCATTTTGCAAACACTTTAATCTGCTCCCCAGATCAGGAGAGAACTAGCAAAGACACTCATTTACTCATTATTACTGCTTAGTATGGTAGGCGTAATTTGTGCCTTGTGAACTCTTTATGTGAACTCACAGACTATGGAAGGGAAAAACAGCACAGCATGGATTCCCACCATTCTTAGGCTAGATGGAGAAAAAGTAGGACAAATCTTCTTACTATTTTTTGGTTTTAAGAATATTTTGATTTATAGAGCTCTTGACATTACTCCTGGGATACCCTGAATAAAGACAACAAAATACTCTCAATTATTATTTATAAATTATTTAAAAAAGAAGACAACTTAAAAAAAAATAATAATGAAATGCAAACAACCTAAAGGCTTTTATGTTCTCCTCATGAAAACTTTCAATTGGGATTAGTCCTCTGAGACACTGTCTGTTGCTTCTGTCTTTTCTCAAAAGCAAATTTAATGTATAATATATTTTATTTTATTGTTTTATTTTTCTTTTCAAAACATTAAGGAATAGTAGGAATATTGTGATATCCTTGACAACTGAGCATATTACTTAATAGACAGAGAAATCACTTGTGCTAGGGCTTCTGAATACTTCTTAGTATATCTTCAATATGCAAGTTTGGTTTGGAAAGGGCAAGCTTTATTCACCAGGTCAATAAAACTGAGAATGTAGGTAACCTCCTCAGTCCAATAAAACCTCTAGGATTTTTCATCAAAATGTCATAGAATCATAGAATTATAGAATAGTTAGGGTTGGAAAGGACCTTAAGATCATCCAGTTCCAACCCCCCTGCCATAAGCAGGGACACCTCACACTAAACCATGGCACCCAAGGCTTCATCTAACCTGGCCTTGAATACAGCCAGGGATGGAGCACTCACAACCTCCCTGTGCAATCCATTCCATCACCTCACCACCCTAAGAGGAAAGAATTTCTTCCTTAGATCCAATCTAAACATCTCCTGTGTAAGTTTGAACCCGTTACCTCTTCTAGCTTCCAAAACCAATATATAGAAATGAATGTATATTGCATTCATGAAGCACTATGGTGGTTTATATGGAAGGCTCTGATACAGGTTCTGTCCAGATCAAAGTTTCCAGCAAGCATTTTAAAAGTTTAGGTAAAATGAAAGTTGTCTCTCCATGAAATAGCTGTCATCTAAACACAGTAGTGAAGGTCAGGTTTTTCATCTTGAGTTTTTATACAAAAAAGGACTCTCACACCTATTTTTGTTATTTTCACATCCTTATTGGGTGGGTCTTTTTATTATTTTGGAGGTAGCAAAGGAAGAGAAAATCAAAGGTCACAGCAAGCACAGGGTCAAGACTGATGAGACGAGGGTTTCACCAGCTACTGGAGAGTCCTCTGTGTATGGGTATATTTGTGTGAGTTTGTTAGGAATACAGCCTCAGTCTCTCTTCTGGCTGCACAAAGGGTAGGAGGTTGCAGCAGTCTGGCTTTAATTGGGTAGAGAAGCAAGGTCTCCTCTAGTGCAGAATGTCCTCTGGGTTTTGTGTCTGGTGGACTGAGAAGGAAAACTTCCCTTGTCCTGAAGATTTCCAAAGCTAAAGTCCCTTAAATCACAAAAGCATAAAGAATTTGTTAAAGCAAAATTCAGTTGCTGGACTGTAATCCAGTCTAAGGCAGTCATACTTACATCTAGTTCCTTAAAACAAAGAAGTTTTCTTAGTATTTTCATCCCTTACAGGTATGCATTTTTTCTTGATTTGAAATACTAGTAGTCCCTGTTGAAATATAACAATCTTTCATGAAAGATTCAAAACAAATAGCTCCCATATTTCTCATTTTTCAATCCCAGTTCCTATATTTTCAGTAAAATTATATGATTTATGTCTATTCAGTGATACAAGTCAATGCTTACTTCTGTCTACTATTGCACCTCTGAAACTTTCAGTGATCAATGATCTTTCCTTGGCAATTTTGTTATGTGGTAGTTTTTTGCCTTGGCAATCATGTAGAATAAATCTAAAGTCTTTCACCTTTGTATTGTCTCAACTACTCAGCCACCAAAACTGAAACTGTGCTGAGTTAGTTCTTACTAGATTTCTGCATTGATGAAGCTATCGTGAAGAAAAACTTTGTGGGGTTTCTATTCTAGTGCATTTCAGTATAAAAGCATAAAGATGATTTTCTATAAATGTATAAAGAAGCGATCGAAGAAAATGTATCAGAAACTAATACACTTTGAGAAGTCTCAGCTACTGGTTATCCAGTATGACATTTTACAGTTCCCACCTGGCTATCACTATGTAGATATTAAGTTAAGATCAGGCTGGCTATTATTTAAAGATGTTCAATAGTTATGAGGATATTAGAAATCAATTTCTTTCATATCTGCTACCCCCTTGAATATTGTTGTTTGACCAGATTGCGAAAGAAAGTAAACTCCACAGGTTGAGATATGAACAGTCCAATAACTAAAGTACAATATACTACTAATAATAAGGGAAATAAAAAGGGGAGAAAATATAAAACTAAAAAGGGAAAAGGAAAAAACCAATAAACACAAGAGATGCTCAATACAATTGCTCACCACCCACCAACCAATACCCAGCCCAACCAGAGCAGTGATCTGGCCTTTCCAGGTGACTCCCCACAGTTTATATACTGGGCATGACATGTTGTGATATGGAATACCCCTTTGGCTAGTTTGGGTCTGGTGTCCTGTCTCTGCTTCCTCCTGGCTTATTGTGCCTCTCCTCGCTCACAGGGCATGAGACTGAAAAGTCCTTGATTGGAGTTAACATCACTTAGCAACAACTAAAACCAGCTGTGTGTGCTATCAGCATTGTTCTCAGAGTGAAGTCAAACCACAGCACTGCACCAGCTACGAGGAAGGAGAAAACTAACTGTTACAGCTAAACCCAGGACTGCATCCACCCCTTATTCCGTGCCATCACGTCATGCTCAGGTCCCACATTTTTCAGATGGTACCTGAAAACAAATATCCCTGTATTTATTTCCGCCCACAATCTTTCTCAGCCTATTTTTATCCCTGCCCCACTAAGGAGGGGGAGTGAGTAAACGACAGGGTAAAAGTTTACCTGCAATCCAAGGCTAATTCATCATATGTGTTACACTAAGAATGTTTTTCCCCATGATATCATTTTATATTTATCTGTCTTGAATTTCATTTGACATTTTATTGCTTACATACTCTGATCTCTAAGGTCCTTCTGAAATTCTTCACAATCTGTCCTTTTCCTAAGTGCCTCATATAACATTGGATCATCGTTATTCACATCATATTATGGCCATATAGATCATCCCCCTTCTTTAGGTCATTTTGTAATACGTTAAACAGATTGAGTTCCAGAAAAGACCCTTGCACAACTGCTCTGATGACCATCCTGCATTGCAAGAAATGACCTTTTGCTGTTACCCTTGAATTCCTGTCTTTTAACTGAAGATTAATGCATATGAGGGTCTTCCCTCTTATCCCATGATAATTAATGTCCTTATAGCCTATGTAGAAGCTTTTGATAAAAATTTATAGGAAATTAGAATAGGCTGTATAGTTCCTAACACTTTAACCCCTATGTTTCTTGACCTTTTTAAACAGTGTCTTCTACTGAAGCCATGATGGCCCTTCTCAAAAAAAAAAGCAAAGAAACATTCAGATCTCTACTAACTCTATAATTTCTTAGTGTTGTTATTAATTTTCCCATTGGAGATCATGAGTTTAAAGGACTGTTAGTCCCTGAGCAGATCCAGAAACCTTTTAAGCACTTATATCCCCCATCGTTTTGTCTTCATGTACTGTAAAGTTTGAAGTGAGAGGTTATATACTATTATTAGTAATGCATTTGTTGAATCTGTGAGTTCCTATACATCTCTAGAGGCAGTATAATCTGGTATAATTTGTTAGTGTTCGTTATATCTGTCTGTATCATAACCTCTTCCACAGTTGATTTCACAGATCTTCAATTACAGCACTTCAACATAGCCTGGGAATCGCATGTTGAGTTCTGGTCCAGAATAATTTTCCCTGCCTACCTGGGTACAATGCAGGAGATTCTTCTCAATAAAACACCATGGACTGGACAGATACCACTGTGGACAGCCATAACAGTTCTTTTAATTCAGTATATTAGTGGTGTCTCTAGTTGTGGGATATCTGTTCTATCTGTTGGGATATCATTCCAGCTGTTGCTGATCAGGGTTAAAACCTAAACATCAAATATTTTAAAACCTCTGGCTTAGTTATTCAAGAAGAGACTCTTTTAAGCCCCCTGCTGAAACTGCTCGACTTTACAGAACAACTAAATATTCATTGGGCAAAAGACTCTGATCCTAGTGATTAGGGTATTCATATGGCAGGGGAGACACGAGTTCCTGACGTTCTAATGAATATTTACATAACTCTGTATGAAGGATTCACTGGAGCAGAAACAGCAAGTTGCCTGATCACTTACCTATAGAATCATAATTTTCTCGCCTTTCAGCTCAATTAATTTTTAATTGTGCTTCACAAAGAGGAACAGCCTCAAGAGGAGGAACTGTCTTCACAGAATGTCCTCGAGTTTTGAGCAGCTATCTAATGTTAGTTTTCAAAGTCTCTCAAAACCAGAAGGGAATTAAACCAGTTGCTCACACTTTCTGAGGGTACTGGACAACGAGGGAACCCTGCAGCTCCTCTACTTTCTTTCATCATAATCTTTGGAAAAAGTTATACCATTTCTGTGAGGAGTTTCATCATTTTTGAATCACAAATGGAAGAGGTCATTATAGTCTCTGAGAGGACTACAGATAATCCCTCACTTTGCTTATTGGTTGGTTCCTGACTAGATTTGGTGGGTTTAGCATTTCTGGTACAAACTCTGTGCTTCTGTGTACCCCTGCCCATTTTATCCAGAGGGCATTCCAGAGTATTTAAGAATCTGGGGAAATGGGAGAATCTCAAGATTTTTAAATAACAACAGTCATCATCGTCATCATGGCTTGACTTTGCGAATGGAGATTTAGGAAGGGCTTTGCCCATGCTTACTACAAGTGTGCTGATGACTAAAAAGGCCAATGTGGGATAGGCAAATCCTGTTGCAAAAAGCACAGTGAAAAGTCTCCTTGGGTGGTATAGGTGGGGCGTGATTCTTTCTACGTTTTCTTTTCTCCTCAAGACTAATTCTGCATGAGTTCTCAAAGGAGACAACTGCGCTATGGAGCAGTCAACGTCCTGAACTGCCTGCATGCAGGGTTGAGTCTGCGACTTCCAGTGCACCTTATCACCTGCTGTTTCATCCCTCGCCTGTCGCTACAGGGCTTTGCAAGTGTGAGTAAACCCTTTGGGCCTGTGCAGTGGATTTTTTAGGTGAGGCACAGCGTGCGTGGAACTGGTCCCACCCCTTACACCTGAGGTTTATCTGCCAGGGGATAGCGAGTTTGGACAGTGACAGCAAAGTCCTCAGGTCATAGGTTTGGTTGGAGTGTCCTCTTAGATGGAAGGCCTTACAGGGCTAAACAAGCTCCATCTGCCTGGGTTTGCAGTTAGAGTTGTCCTTCTCCTAGGATGGTTGCCCGAAGGCTAGTGAGCCCATCCTGCCAATGGACACACTTTGTCTGACCCTTCAGTTGAGACCTATCTGGCATGGGAAACCCTACTGGTGGTATATGCCACCACCAGCATAGCTCCCAACCTCACAAGGGCACTCAACTCTTTCCCCATGACAAGGGGGTGTCCGTAAAAGAGAAATAACAACACTGCTCTAGGTGTAACATGGCAAATGTCTCTGTGTTTTGTGGTGTTTCATGTTGGCTGCTTTGCTTGCTATTGTGAAACTACTTCTAGCGAAAGACAGCAAATGCAATGGAAAGCACACAGGAAATAAATTCATGAATGAACAGAAGTGGCCTTGGAGAAGATATATTATCAACTGTGTTTCCTTCAGAAAATGTCAGCCTGTTAACATTAATCTGCACAATTAAACTTTTCAACTGAATTCCATGATAGGAAAGGTGGGGCGTTAGGGGGGAGGCAATGTCGAGATTTCTTCTCAACCCAGTGTAGGCTAGGACAAAGATCAGAAAAACTGTTGTCACCGTCACAGCTCACCTGTCCTTTAAATTGCAAGTCTAATATCTTGCCTAGTTGGCACAGATACCACTGTGGACAGAGACTGTGGTTCTTCCTTTAAGTACATTAATATTGTCCCTTGTTGTGTGATATCTGTCTAATCTCTTGTCTAATTCTGTCCTTTCTGATAAAGGACAGAAAACTTAAATAGAAGCTGCTATATGGCTGTTAGGTCTGAAATTCTGTAGTTCTGCCCATCTGCACTGCCTACATTGCAAATTTGAAACCAAATAGTTGACTTAGACCTACTCTTACCTGGTTTTGTTTGTTTTAACAAAACAAAGTGTAATTCCCTTTCATGAGATGGTCTTTTCTCACACTGGTGGTTTATCAATGTACTACTATGCTGTAAACATAAGCTGGAGACTTCACTGTGATTTGAAATACTGGAATGAATTGAGTTAATGAAGCAGAGGGAATTCAGAAGCTGGCTGACTCCAGGAAAAGAGCCTGTTCATGTGACTGTTAAAGTATTTATAATCATGTATTAATTGCCTTGTCTGGCAAACACTGTTCACCTAGATGAGCTGTTATCTCACACCTGTACCTGCATGTTGCAATGATGTCTAGGCAGCATCCTTCTCATAGGTGTCAACATTATGAACTTGTGTTTTTATTACCATGATTTTGTATTCAGCCTTATGTTTAGTCACAGGTAAATTAATGTAACTCACTAATAGATCTAGTGCTTATTTCCAACTGCACCTTCTCTCTGTCGAAGCAGGGAGTCATCTGCCACAGTAGGAAAGTAATGGCACATATCCAACAGTACAGAAACAAGACAGAAACAGAAAATCTGTTTATCACTGTAGACAGCATGCATAGCTATTTTACCCCTTTGGGTAAACCACCAGCACATGCAGTTATTTCTGGTGAGGAGTAGTGAGTATACAAGATTTGGACAGTTTTTTCTCCTTTACTGTAACAAAACCAAGAAACTTGGTCAGCCTTCTACTCCCCCAGCTTCAGTGGTTAATCATCTTTAATAATGTTAAAACAAGATAAAGGAGGGGTAAAAAAAATCCAAAACACAGCAAGAGGTTTCATCTGAGATTCTGGGAGGGAGAAAGGTTCAGTGCCTTTAATTCAGTTGCTCTGGGATTCATTTATCCCTGTGAGGCACTGAGCAAAGCATCTGAGACACGACTCAAAGGACCTCAGCCCAGAAAATGAGATTTGTACTGGTCCTTGGCCCATAATTTCAAATTTTCAATCCTGAGAAGGACTAATTCCAGCACATTTTCTATTTTAAGCAAAGGTTTTCCATTTGTTCACTTACTTCTGACAGCACTGAGCAGCCCAACACCTGATTCATGCCCAAGGCTATGCAGAGCTTCCAAAGGAGGCTTTCTACTGCCTGAGTTTCCCAAGGAGCCTCGTGCCACAACTACTGTAAGTCCATATACAAAACGTGCTTATTGGTTCCTGTGTACACCAGAAAACATTGTGGTGGCTTCTTTTCCAGGGCAAACTCACTGACATGATGGGGCTGCTTTCATGCAGCAGATTAACAGCCAGCAGAACTTTGGAGGATCTGTGTTTAGTTCTCCCGTCTGCTTAACGGGACTTACCTCTTGCATCTTTTTGGCAAGTTGCTTAGACAACAGATTCAAGACTGCTTGGAGGCAGGGCAGGATGCATCAGAGAGCCAGATGAAAAGCCTTATAGTGTGCACAGTAGGAGTTCAGAATTCATTGGGCTGGAAAGAGAACATGAAAACAAAGGAAGCTCTAGCAGCAAGGCTGGGGATGTCCTCTGGGAGGAAAGGATGGCTTCAGTTGCACTTCCAAGGGCTGTCTATATGTTTATCCCCATTGTGATTTCATGCGAAATGTATAATGTCCAAGCAGCAGGGATTGAGTCTGTTTCTGCCCACAGTCACTGATAAGTGCTATAAGCACTAGACTGCTCCATGAAGTGGAATTAAAATGACCTTTGGGCAGCTGGGTCTATCCTGGTTCTTAAAAGTTGTATTAGGTCCACAGGTATTGAAACAAAGACCATCAGCACAAGTTATGTCCTTTGTAGTTATTCTCCTGCAAACTCACACTCCCTTTAACCAGGTCTTGGCAATGATATAATCCATATCTATAATCTCCAGACTTTCTTTCCCAAGTCAGTCTAGCAGAATCTACGGAAGGTTCACAGAGAAGACACAGCTGGTACCTCAGCTGCCTGATTTCTGAAAGGACTGAGCCAAAGACAGGGCAGCCTGCCAGCTGTCTGGAGCCAGAACTGCCTTCCTCTTCATAATCAGATTTATGCAAATATCCTGGCACTGGTCTAAAGATACCTGGATTTAGTCAGGAGAGGCAGAGGCATGTAGAGGGCTCACAACCTGCTCTCCCTTCTCATTATAGTCCCCTGCACCATGTCTCATAGCTGGAGCCACGCAGTTAGACCAGGGCTGTATTATTCTTTGGGCACAGGCTTATCTTCTGACAGAAATCTCCACAAACACCAAACAATCCAACAAAAACACAGGTGCTCTATCAGAGAGAAAGAATTTCACTATTTTCTTGTTGTTCACAAGCATATTCTGAACTTGTGACTGCAGTGAGTAGAGAGGGATCAATCATAGAATCGTAGAATAGTTAGGGTTGGAAAGGACCTTAAGATCATCTAGTTACAACCACCCTGGCATAAGCAGGGACACCTCACACTAAACCATGCCACACAAGGCTTCATCCAACCTGGCCTTGAACACTGCCAGTGATGGAGCACTCACAACCTCCCTGACCAACCCATTCCAGTGCCTCACCACCCTCACAGGAAAGAATTTCTTCCTTAGATCCAATCTAAACCTCTCCTGTTTCAGTTTGAACCCGTTACCCCTTGTCCTGTCACTACAGTCCCTAATGAAGAGCCCCTCCCCAGCATCTCTATAGGCCCCCTTCAGATACTGGAAGGCTGCTCTGAGGTCTCCACGCAGCCTTCTCTTCCCCAGGCTGAACAGCCCCAACCTTCCCAGCCTGTCTCCATACAGGAGATGCTCCAGTCCCCTGATCATCTTCATGGCCCTCCTCTGGACTTGTTCCAACAACTCCATGTCCTTTTTATGTTGAGGACACCAGAACTGCAGGGTAAGAAACATACTGTGCTTGTGTTTCCTGAGAGATAATCAGTGGTGCCAGATAGAAATACTGAGACACATACAGAAACTGGCCCGTTATACCTCTGGTCAGTCAGATATAGTATTAGTAAATACACGGATAATTAGATTTAAGTTAATAACTTTGAAGGGCATAAGGGATCAGATTGAAATATTCCTGGTTTTTCTTGGTATTTTTTTGTTAACTGAGAAAACACATGAAAGCTGTTCCCTAGCATGATACAAGGGGGTTATTATTGATCTTTTTATAAGCTGCCAGTTACCTGCTGACTTGGACTACGTTATTTGCATGTTGTAATTAACCTGTGAGGTTTTGGTCTTGTATTGAATTTACAGGAAGGAAATTCTAACTTTGTGTCAGATAATAATACTGGTAGTAGTAAATCAAATCATAATATTCCTTTTTGCTGAAGAAATTCTGTTTAGCTTTCTAAATCTCCATAAGTTAGTAAACAGGCTGCAGACCTGGATATTGGGAGAAAACAAGACTGTGTCTCAGTCACCAGTCTCTAAAAGAGGTGATCAAGAATGAGGATCATCTGGGTCTCTTTCTTACTGACAGGCTTTTAAGTGGAAAGCATAATAGGCAACACTACAGACAGCTGCCAAATAAGACATATGCACTCACAGCGTTACTCAGGAACCTACTAGGAACCTATTTCCATGCTTCAGGTCAAGGAGTGTCTGACCAAATGTTACAAGCTGCAGTCATCTGTAGTTCTACAGGTGAAATTGTTTAGTTGTATGAAGGTGCATATGAAGTTCACCATTTGAGGTTCACTGTATTAAAAATTCACTAACAGAGCCTGTCTCTTAAGTCATTCGGTTGATAAAAACATCAATGAATTCTTCATAGAGCAGTATGGTCACACTAATCTTAAGAGGTTGTGGTGGGCATTTCTTTTCCAGAGCACATAACTGGCCGTTAGATCTGAAACGTGTACTAAAGACTCCCTCATCTATTATTGCTTGGATATAAATACACAATTCTGAGATAAACGTGAACATTTATTACACATAGCAGGTAGGAGAGGAACTGTGACCAGAAAAGTGTTTCCACATTTCAGCATCTCCCAAAAGCATCTCCTCAGGTGGTGAAATTTAAGGGTTGACACAGATCTTCCTTCACACTGGCACTGAAAGCCAGCTCCATGTCATATCTTCCAGCAGATGCTATTTGGCTGACTATCAAGAGTAAAGAAAACCCATACTTCCCATGGATTACATCTCTGATTTTTACTGCTATCATGACAGTGTGGTGAGGGAGTTCACAATCTCCTATTTACATGGCAAACGACAGCTTTGCCTTTTTAAACCTAACAACTACCTACAACACAACTTGAAATAAACACAAAGTGGGCACATCTTTCATGTGGGTTCAACCCAAAACATTAGCTCTTACCCTGAAGGCAGTTTTTGTACCATCCCCAAAGTAAATCATATTTGCACATCGTGGTTTTGTCACTCCCTGGAGTGGACCTGTTAAGGCAGTTTGCATAATAATTTGGATTTCTTTTTCTAGATTCAACACAGAAACCAGCATGCAGTTCTGTAAGATATATTGAAGAGTCTCCTGCTGTTCTATGAAGTAGTACTATGAAGGCTTATTATTGTTGAGAGTACCATAAGTGAATAGGAAGCCTTGCAAACACATACAGAGGCATAGTGCCTGCTGAGAGAAATTTGCACTGTACCTCAGCCAAGTGATGAAAAATCAGGTGTAAAAACTCACGTTCTATACATAAGGCAAAACTTACCACTTTCTTTGTCTTATCTTTTTTTTTTTCAATAGCACATTGTAGTTCTGCCTATCTTTTTTTGTTTGTCTCATACTATTTTTTGCCTTTGAGAAGATGATAGGATCAGATGAAGAAGAGACATATATTTGCATCATGAAATAAAATCCACTTCCCCTTTCCTACCATACTGCAGTTTTCATGACTTTTCCAAAAAAGAAGGTTGTGAAGAGATACTTAGAAATGCTTTCATCTGATTTCCATGCAGTAGAATTTCTGAACCTTTCATTGGAAAGCTCTACAGCATCATGCCCTGCACATCCCACATCATCTGTTCCTATCTTGTTGCATACATAAACTCTTCAGATCTGTGGGGACATGAATGCAGTTTAAGAGGAGTTGCAGAGCAATTTCCTAAATGCTCAGAGAGAAATGTAAGACTTCAGTTCTGATTAGAATGGTTTGCTGGTCAGTATCTGTGATTGATTAACTCTGCTCTCAACGTATGTTTTAGCTTTAAGGAGAATCAAGTGATCAAGCTAAGCGATACACCTGGGGTACTAACTTCACAGAAAAATACAGTCTTCCTTTTTTAATCTTCCAGCTATAAAATTCGCTTACAGCAAAGTAAGTAGTTTGCTTAAAGTGAACTAAACTGCACAGGGCATAAATTATGGCACTATTGGCTATTCCATAGGGTAGAATCAATCTCTTTTTTTTCAAGTATGCACCGTAATAAATACTTACTGTTATGAACTACCTGTAGACATTTATACCAAGATAACTGAAAAAT
Organism: Agapornis roseicollis; assembly: GCA_002631895.1. Classification (NCBI taxonomy): domain Eukaryota; kingdom Metazoa; phylum Chordata; class Aves; order Psittaciformes; family Psittacidae; genus Agapornis; species Agapornis roseicollis. The sequence goes on along the minus strand of NDXB01012702.1, from coordinate 74,273 downwards.
GAGGCCCCAGTGAGTTAAGTGTGGAAGTTTAGGTGAAGCCTGCTTCTTGCACCTCAAATTCACATCACTATTAGTCTATAACTTCAATTAATTCATTGACTTCTGACAAAAATCTTGCAGCATCACCCTACAAAAATTCATATGAGACTGAGCAAGGTCTGATGATAGGGACTGCAATGTTTGCTGTACATCCTCTATAGTTTATAGCAGCTGGAGGAGTACATTACTGAGCTGCCTCAGCACAGGCTGAACTCACTTTAAAAGTGGAAGCTGAAAGGCAAAGCTAATGAGCTCAGGCACAATGAAGCACTATACTACTTTTCAGACCCAATCTATTACCTCCATAGAGTGTGTAGTCTCTATATAGGCCCATCAACTCTCTTGGAGTCACTTTGGGCACCTCTAAGTGACTGTACAGTGTTAGTGTGCACTGTTGGCAGGCAGGAATCAGCGTCCTATTTCCAGCTGGGTCAGTGCCAGCTGACAAAGAAATTGGGAACTTGGAGCAAGCACAAGAGATGTCAGTGGGATCATGGCAGCATAATCTGCTCAACTGGAAAACTCCTTTAAAAGTCCCTTTGGCTGTCCGTATAAACCTTTACTTATGGGCAACTTAAGAAGAGCTGTTAGGACAGCTGTAGACCCCTTGGCTCTTTGAGCCAACTTGATGTGCATAGCAGAAAGCATATGCTTTTAAGGACAGAAGACCACATTTTCTTCTTGTGGTGTTTTTCATATGTGTAATTATGGTTATTTCAATTAAGTAGCTCCTGGCTGATTTCTACGTAGGTAAAAAGAGTAGAAACCTTACCAAATGGCAAGAACACTGTACAGTTTCAAGAAGTGGATGGTATTATTGCCTGATCAAAGAGACTGCTGAGCACCTTGTACAAGTCTTTTTTGAGTTTTACAGAAGGGGATATCACACCTTTTTGAGTGCTTTGAGACTATGATGAAAACAGCTCTCGAAGAGCTAAGTGGCATTGCTATGATATTACAAGTGGATCACATGCAGAAAAAAGGTCCTATTCTCTTGAATTTAAAAGGTTGTATTCAATCATTTTACCATCAGATAGAAGCAGCCTTGTATATGCAAGCCCTGGTCCTCATGGGGTAACAACCCCAACACACAGCAGGGCATAAGCAGTCCAGAAGGTTCCTGGAACACATTGATGATAAATTCCTTCTCCAATTGATAGAGGAACCAACAAGGAGGGGGCTATACTGGACTATACTGGGCTATACTGTGAATTTCAGAACTGCTGAGGAATATGAATCTCGAGGGCAGCCTTGGCTGCAGTGACCATGAAATGGTGGAGTTCAAGATCCTTAGGGCAGCAAGGAGGAGGGTGTGCAGCAATCTCACTCCCCTTAAAAGCAGGAGAGCAGACTTTGGCCTCTTCAGGGATCTGCTTGGTGAGCACCATGGGATAAAGCCTACAGGCTTTAGGGGCCCAATAAAGATGATCAATATTCTCTCCTCCAAGCCCAGGACCAATACACCCCGTCAAAGAGGGAGTCAGGCAAAAACACCATGAGGCCTTTATGGATGGACAAAGAGATCCTGGACTACCTGTAACACAAAACAGAAGCCTACAGAGTCAAGCAAAGACAGGTAGCCTGGGAGAAATCCAGAGAAATTGTCCAAGCAGCCAAGGATTGGTTCAAGCCCTGGCAGAATGAAATCCTCCACTGAAAGACTGCAATGTTTTTAGGTTTTCCCTCTTGCTTTTGTCTCTCTTTTTTCAGTTGCCATGCCATAATACTGAAATGAAATTATCTTATTCAGAGGCTGAATTAATGGTGATGCATACAGTGAAGAGAAACAAAGCCTTCTCCCTAAATAAACAGGAAGATCTGAAACCATCTGCACATTCAAATCCAAGGGAAGCACACCAGTAGCAAGTGGAGGCTAATCTAATAAAAACAATATTGATTTTTGGGTATTATTTCTATCATTAAAGGATTAAAATTTGGGAAGAGCCCTCCTCTTAACATTTCCCTGAAGTACTAATACCAATGATCACATTACACGGAAACTCAAGCTTTAAAGAGTTTGAAATGCAGCTACAGCTCTTCCAGTGAGAGGATAAAAATCCATTTACTTCACACCCTCCCAAATCCTCTTAGTGCTTTAACAGATTAGTGTGTGAGTGGAAAGCAACGGGCTTTATTTTAATGGAGCGTGATGTTGGTTTCTTCAGCTGATGAAGAGGTGAGTTCACAGGATGGAGTAGTGAAAGATTTCATTCATTTACAGCCACTCCTCTTAACGATCTGACAAGTGCAGGGAAGGACACTTTAGTTTTGCATATGCTACATTTTGCCACTCTCCGAAACGAAGCACAGGGTTAACATTAGCTTTGTCATAGTGATTGTTTTGGCTGGGGGGAATTTGTGTATGGATTAACAGAGTGGTTCAGTTTGGTGAATGCTTGGTCGGCAGGCACCATTGTGCCACTCGCTTGGGGAAAACAGAAGCATTGGAAAAAGGAAAACTCAGTACAATACAAAGGAAAGGTGCACCTTCATTTAAAAAACCCAACAAAGAACACAGTAAAAAAGACAGTAAAGGAAAGTAAGCCCTCCTAAGAGTTCAGGGAAGCCACAAACAAATCGTCAGCATGCAGAAAACAGCTAATTGAAAACTGGGTGACTTTTAGATTCCCTGCAGACTGTAAAGAGGGCTTGGCTTCCTATCCTACCTATCCTATCCCACCAGCAGCAGATTTTGAGATGTGTATCACCAGGCTCCAGCTTTCATCTAAATTGGCTCTGTAGTCTGACATCTGGCTGCAGCCTTCTCACCATCCCCTAGTGAATCAGTAATGACTGGGAATTCAAACCCTAGCAAATAAATCACTTTTAACCAGATATTCAGCACTGTTGTGACTCAGAGAAATGACAACTCAGCAGTTCTGTAGATATTGGCTATGATGCTATATTGGAGATATTGGCTATGATGCCTTTTACTCAAGGCCTTTTGTTACCTCATTTGAGTTTACATTTGGCAAGATTGAAGGACTAACAAAGTCTTCCTTATAGGACCACTGCGCATGTCCACCCCTCTCCAACCATTCCTACCTGTCAACAGAAATGCACACTATAGCTGGGTCCACCTTTGAACAAGGTGTATGGATTCTGGGAACAGTTGTTTCCAGAAATGGAAAACAACCTGTCTATACCAGTAGATTTGGAAAAGAAAAACTTGCAATAGTCGACTGGCCTCTCTAATGATTATTCAATGGCCTAAATTGCCCCTCTATGATCACTTTAGCTCCTTTGGCTGTGCCTTTGGGATACCATTAATGAGGGATAATTGAATAACAAAATCTAATGGTTAAGCTCTAACACTCAAGTTGTTGTTGTAGACATAAAACTTGTCCATTGCCTCTCAAATGCATTTTGTATGAAGAAGAAAAGGGGGAAGGAGAAATGTCTCATCCTTCCTCCTTACCTCTCTCAGGAAAAATCTGACCAAAACTGAGAATGTCCAAGGTGCCAGACTTATTGGCTGTTATTAACTAGACAGCTTTAGGAGAAATGAGTGGATACGTGAGTAAAGCACGATTAATATAGACAATTTTCATACTAGTTCCGCTGTACTTGCTTTATGTCTGAATTATTGCTAGTCATATCCACTGGTGAAAGGGGAGCTTAGTGGTCAAAACTAATCTGTGCCACAGAATACAAATCCATCTGTATCTCATGCAGAGCAAAGGGACTGAGTTTCTATCCCAGAGCATCAATGGAATTTCAATGATCTCAATTTCAGCATGCTTCTGGCCTTTCCAGACTAAAGACTTGGAAGGTTTCTAATTTGAAGCATGCAAAATAATAGCAGTAATAATAATAAAAAAATCCTTCCCTTTAGGGTTTTGAGTATAAGAAGTAGAAAAAAATCTTATTTATTGGAAACTTGGAGATAAATCTTAGTTACCAAGCAATGAATCATTACCCTAGGTTCTGGTAAACAAATTACAAACCCAACAAAACCTGACCATTTAGATTAATGAAAATAGTTTCGTGTTTATTTCCAAACAGAAATAAATAAAATCAGAACAAATAAAGCTTAGGCTTTATTGTGTGCATGCTTACTGCCTCTTGAGTTCAGATACAAATAAGCCCACAGCTCTCAAGGCATGTTCAAATTATTTTGCTTCTTCAACCACAAAGGGATCTTTTTCTGCCTTCTGGCTTGAAAATCTCCTGGTCATGAGTCTCAGTGCATCTTCTTCAGACTGGACATTTTCTGCTTTGGCCTGGGGAGCTAGTACAGGGTGAAGTCATTTAGGTTTTACACTAGAGAACCAGATAAACGGGTAGTTTCATTTATTTTCTTCTAAATTGACAGAGACTTCAGGCACTTCACAGCAGAGAGCACCATTGCCTGATTGTCACTCCTGATATTCTTGTTGTACCTGCTTATTATTTATTTCTTTCCCTCCAGCAATGTCATCTACTTTATGTTGTACCTCAAATTCCCACTCGTTCATATCCTTGAAAAAAGACTCAGTAGTCAGGTTCTTTTTCAGGGGGTGGATCCCATCCTCTGAATGGGATTCTTCTATCTTTATATGCACATACATTCATGTACAACCACATCCATGAATATCCACATTTAATTTAAAATAAGTACTGGAAAACTAAATTGCTTTTCTTAACATAATTTAAGAATAGACCACCTAATTATCCATGGCAAGCATTGTCTGGAAATTACACACAAAGAAAGCCTCTATCTAAAATGAAATGTCTTTATATAGCAATCTTTTCATTTTACTCATAATAACCAAAGGAAAAAGTAACCATTCTGTGACTCTGTGTAATCCATTTTGATATAGTAGAAAATATATGGAACATCAATGAATTTGTTAAAGACTTCAACTCTTTATTCAGTTATTTCACTGAAATTAGTCAGGACTAATTCCTTCTCATTCTGTTATGGCCCAAGTGTATAAACAATATATGATTAAGACCCAAAATTAGAATCTTGTACATACAGGATCTATTTTACTGTTGGGTTTCTTCCAGTAATGCAAACAATGCCATTTGCAAACACTGCTGCCTGGGGTGAGCCCCATTCAGCAAGCGGGTTATATGAGGATGGTGGGAGAATTCACCTGCTTCCCTACCTGGTGATATGGTCCAGAAAGCAAAAGCTGGTGAAGCAGGAATGTGTATGAACAGAACACACAAAATTGTCTATGGTTTTTTGTCCCCAAGCAACTAACCCTAAAAAGGAGGACAACCATCAGCCAGATTATATATAAATTAAAACAGGGAATTGTGAGGTCACTTTTGACAAAAGAAGGAGTCAACTTGAAAAGAGGAATTAAACATGGAGCAGCCTGCCTTGGCTCATGGGGTACAGAATGTAGGGACCTCAATTTAAGGTGTAGGTGTGATCCCAAGGGTGTTTTCTCACTGATTAGAAATTTATAGATATTCATTAACAATCTGTAAGTGACTAGGACTGTGGTTTATCTGATGCATTGCTGGTATTAATATCAGATATGTAATTCACTGATTGCTTATTAATTATGTATTGTTAATCAATTGATAAACCACTTTCATCCTGATTTGTTTGAATTTATATGAGTATTTTTTTTTCCTATGACAATGATTAGCATAAGAAGTAGTCATCACATCAAAGTTTTAATATTTAACTGTGATGCTGAGGAAATTAGTCACCCTGTGCTCTCTCCCAATAAACATAGGGACACTGTGCTTTCAGGTGGGAATTTGTTTTGTACTGCCTTTGTGACCCCTATGACTATGGAAATAGTCTACAGAAACAAAGCCTAAAGAGAGTGCCTAAAACCAGGTGGTTGAACCAGTGCTGGAGCATATGTCTTAGGCTGTCATTTTCTGAGCTGGAAGTGTTACCCTGTAATTGGGATCCATTACACTTAATCATAGAATCCTAGGATGGTTAGGCATGGAAAGGAACTTAAGCTCATCTAATTCCAAACCCCTGCTACAGACAGGGACACCTTCCACTAGACCAGGTTGTTCTAAGCCACATCCAACCTGGTCTTGAACACTGGCAGGGTGGAGCAGTCAGAACTTCCTTGGGCAGCTTGTGCCAGCGCCTCACCACTTTCACACTAAAGAATTTCTTCCTTGTATTGAACCTAAATCTCCCCTGTTTAAGTTTGAACCCATTAACCCTTGTCCTGTTGCTACAGTTCCTGATGAAGAGGACTTCAGTAAAGAAGATCATCTTTTTGAAGACAAGTAAAGGCAGTCTTCATTTCTTGAATAGCTCAGTAGTCAGAGACTTTGATCAGAAGTTGGGAAAACTTGGATCCCAAATCTACTTAAGAGTATTTGGACATATTGTTTTATGCAAATTACTTGATTAGCAAAACTCAGGAGTCTCCTATGACTGGTAGACACTTTGTTAACATCTATGCAAATGAATTAAACAAAGCTTGGGAATATTTCTGAAATCAAAACCTGACTGTACATAATTTTATATTGTTCATCTCTGGCAGAGTTTTGGCCCATAGGAATTTTGCATGGAGACATGCAGTTTGGGAGGAGTAAGAGGATTTATTGACATGCCTTATTGTGAGACAATTATCCCAGGTATACACTTAAATCACAGCATGCCCATAACATGTCTGCCCAATCTGAGCTATCACCTCATTTACAAGGAGTGATCAGTTGTTGGAATACACTAGAGGAAAGTTAGACATTGTTTTGCATCATGGAATAGTACCAACCTATGAAAGTTATGGCTTTACTGAATAGATGAGTATAATATAGCAAGTATTAAGTGTCCCAGGCTCTGCAGGTACACATTCCATTATACCAGATCGCCTTCACAAGCAAGTTAATGCTTATTGAAAAAATAGCAATGCTAGAAAATTACACCTGTGAAGAAGTGAAGCAAATGTGATCACAGCTATCAAAGCCATGTGATAGAACATCTTCTGTTGAGACTGAACAAACTATACCTGCTAGACACATGTTGAGACTAAAGGCAACACAAATACAGCATTGTGACAGTACAAAGTAGTTAACCAAGGGCTAAATCATAGAAAATTCTACTCTGGTAAAGGCAATTTTTAACTATGAGGGATGAAGAAGGTTTGTGGTGGAGGGGGAGGTTGCTTAAAAGTGATACTACCATAAGCTTGGCATTTTTCAGACTTAGAGTCACCCCTGCCTTGGCGGCTTACCAATAGACAGAAATATTTAGGAATTAGGAGAGGAGAGGAAGTCAACCAGATACAAATAAGAGAATCGTAGAATTATAGAATAGTTAGGGTTGGAAAACAACTTAAGATCATCAAGTTCCAACCCCCTCTTGCCATGGACAAGCACAACTCACACTAAACCCTGTCACCCAAAGCTCTGTTCAACCTGGCCTTGAATGCTACCACGGGTGGAGCATTCACAACTTCCTTGGACAACACATTCCAGGGTCTCACCACCCTTACAGTAAAGAACACCCTCTTTATATCCAATTTAAACTTCCCCTAATTAACAGTCTAAATTGAATTGCAGATCAGGAAACAATCAAGAAGAACGGCATTTTAATGGTAAATTTAAACTGAGTTGGCACTAATCATGAATGTGCTTGGAAAATTCTTTTTTTTCATGAAAACCCACAATATATTAATATAAAGTAAAAAAGACTGCCAGTAGTAGACTAAAGAATGGAGGCGAAAAAATGAGAGGGATATGAGCTAGGTCATAGCTTTAATCTAGATAATCATAGAATCATAGAATAGTTAGGGTTGGAAAGGACCTTAAGATCATCCAGTTCCAACCACCCTGCCATAAGCAGGGACACTTCACACTAAACCATGTCACAAAAGGCTTCCTCCAACCTGGCCTTGAACACTGCCAGCAATGGAGCACTCACAACCTCCTTGGGCAACCCATTCCAGTGCCTCACCACCCTCACAGCAAAGAATTTCTTCCTTAGATCCAATCTAAACCTCTCCTGTTTAAGTTTGAACCTGTTACCCCTTGTCCTGTCACTACAGCCCCTAATGAAGAGCCCCTCCCCAGCATCCCTATAGGCCCCCTTCAAGTACTGGAAGGCTGATATGAGGTCTCCATGCAGCCTTCTCTTCTCCAGATTGAACAGCCCCAACTTTCCCAGCCTGTCTTTCTATGGGAGATGCTCCAATCCCTGCTCATCCTCGTGGCCTCCTCTGGGCTTGTTCCAACAGCTCCATGTCCTTTTGATGTTGAGGACACCAGAACTGCATGCTCCAGGTNGTTCCAACAGCTCCATGTCCTTTTGATGTTGAGGACACCAGAACTGCACACAATGCTCCAGGTGACGTCTCCCTAGAGCAGAGTAGAGGGGCAGCATCACCTCCTTGGACCTGCTGGTCACGCTCCTTTGGATGCAGCCCAGGATACGGTTGCTTTCTGGACTGCAAACACACACTGCAGTTGGCTCATGTTCATGTTCTCGTTGACCACCACCCTCAAGTCCTTCTCCGCAGATCTGCTCCCAATCTCCTCTCTGCCCACCCTGTAGCTGTGCCTGGGATTGCTTCCACCCAGGTGTAGGACTTTGCACTTGGCATGGTTGAACTTCATGAGGTTGGCATCAGCCCCCCTCACAAGCGTGTCCAGGTCCCTCTGGATGGCATTCCTTCCCTCCAGCGCATCCACCGAACCACACAACTTGGTGTCATTGACAAACTTGCTGAGGGCGCACTCAATCCCACTGTCCATGTCAGCAACAAAGATGTTGAACAAGACCGGTCCCAACACCCATCCCTGAGGGACACCACTCGTCACTGGCCTCCAGCCGGACACTGAGCCATTGACCATAACTCTTTGCGTGTGGCCATTCAACCAGTTCTTTATCTTATTAACTCTCTGTCAACTGATCACCTGTCCCCAGACAGAGCTCCAAACTCTCCAGCCTGCCCCTACTATAAAGGGCAACTCCTCCTCCCCGTCAGCCGGGCCTGTCTTTTCTAAAGATCCTTAAATCTGTGAGATAGCCTGCAAACTGCATGGCAGCAGTAAGGCTTTTGAACAGGGAATTGTACCTGAAGACCCACAACCCCCCAGAATAGTCAACAGCATGTGTAGCACTAACTGGCAATCCTGCTGATGTTTTACTGACCCCCCCATCGGGACCACAGATGATGAGAGCTGAATGTGCCCTGTGACTAAATGATCTTTTATTCTTCTGGCAAATCAGCAGGGAACCAAAAAGGAAATTTGCTGACTGCTTGCTATTCTCTGTGGCTAAATCCAGGGGCTTCTCATGCTGTCTCCCACCATAAACATAAATTCATTTGAAAAACAAACAAAATAGAAGAGAGAAAAATAGGCTCTTAATGCAAATTGCCTAGTACTAAGCAAATAGAAGCTAATAATAAGTGATAGCAATTCAGACTCATGACTTTGTCAGGAGAAATGAGTCTTGTTTAGTATCAGTCCGAGTTACAAATTAAGACACTATTGTGTGGCTGGGTTGTTAATCTTTTAATCTTTATTCTTTTATGTTCATTTTCAGGTCAGCAAGTTCTTTCATCTTCTTTGGGTATCATATAATAAGATCACCCACTGACTTGGAGCTTTTTGAAGTGTCTTGTCTTCTCACTGCCTACGTTCCTTCTCAAAGTCCCCGCATCTTAGGTCAGGATGAATTACAGCAAAATTGCTTTTAGTTTTAGGAAGTGAAAATCATAGAACCATAGAATAGTTAGGGTTGGAAAGGACCTTAAGATCATCTACTTCCAACCCCCCTGCCATAAGCAGGGACACTTCACACTAAACCATCACACACAAGGCTTCATCTAACCTGGCCTTAAACACTGCCAGGAATGGTTTAGGGCACAAAAGCAACTTCAGAGCAGGTCACGATAGGTTAACTGAGGCATGATAACTTACAAAATAGCAATAATTAATGGTTACTATTAATCTGGTCTAGATAGTTAAGGTACTACAAAGACATACTTTAAAGAACATGGGGATTCACGAAGGAGTAGTAGGCAGCTACACATGGGTATTTGTAGAAGAGTATCTATGTTGAACACTGGGGCAACAAGTGTATTAACATATTGAATCAATTCATTTCCTATGTTAGGTCCAGTGTTTCTGTATAATAACTAGATGACTTTCTATTGCTATGAGTAACAAGTAATGCTGAAAAGTACAGATCAAAAAATAATAAACCATACCATTGTTGTGCAATGCCATGTAAGTTAATGGGTGGAACTTCATTTTTCTCAAGTCAAATACACTGCTAAGAGGGAGAGTAAAATTTACACTTGAAATCTCTGTTTTGCAACAACAGCAAGTTCTACACAGAGGTTTATTGACTGGGTTTTTCTACTTTGTCTGTGAATAGGTACATTAGAGTCTAATGCCCAGATAACCTGTTGGTCACACTTCACATGTGTGAGAGAAAATATTTCTGGCTGATGAAGTGATCCTATAATAGTGTTTTACCCAAAAAGCCGAAGGGCTATTTCAGAGAATGGCATTTTCTACTTCTAAGGTACCTCAATTCAAACACTTCATCTGAGTGTAAACAAGCCAGAAATGCATAAGAGATATCTATTTCTGCCCCAAATCTGTTAAAAATTGAAAGCACAGAAGCAAACAGATGAATTCAATCATCAATGCCAGTGGCAGAAGATATGGCTTACAAAATGCTAAGGTTCTGTGATCAGGTAAGCTACTTTTAAATGAGCAGCTGTTTGTGTATCATATTCATGTCTTGGACAGTCAGACATTTTGTGGAAATCTAATACTCAAATGGGCATCATCTTAGGAAGTTCAAACAGGAACACAAACGAAGTATAAAAAATTCTATTTGCCATATTATGCCAGAGGAAAAAGTATGTTTTTCACATGGATATTTGGGGATGCTAAATGAGTCACCAGTTTTCAATAAGATTCCTAAGATGTTTTATAGATGACTAGGAGAGGCATGCCCATGACTATTCATATCTGCAGTTCCTTTCACTGTGTTTCACTGCAGCTTTCCATATTACCAAAGCCTTACCCTAGCTGCTTCAAAGAGTTATTCTCTATGTAAATCTTGACTTCTAACAGATGTCAGGTCATTAGATCTGCAGCACTGACAAGGCTGAACACTATGGAGATATCTGAATGAATATAATTTGCCAGTTATGGGCAGTGTAACTCATCGTTTTATTCCAAATTAGTATTTACTATGCCAGTGTGAAAGGAACCACAAAGCACAAATACAAAATGCTGTCATAAGTGTTCATCATCTAAATAATCAAAGCAGGTTTCAAGAAAGGAATAAACTCAGGACAAATAGTCTAGGTTATGCCAGTAAACTGAATGGGGCCTGGGTAGGGGTTTGCTTACTGTCAGACAATCATTCAGTTTATGTATTGGCACACGTACACACAAGATTTTAAACCATGATCACAAATACATTTTTGGAAATGATGGGCCTACATACAGTTGCCTTGTGTAATATGGACATGTCACCCTGAGGGGATCTGGGTTTCTTGTTTTGGGGGAGAGAAAGAGGGTTTAGTGAAATGAGCATCAGCTCAGCCATGCTTCGTGGGATCAGAACCAGGCATTGTGTCTTACTCCTTGCCAAACAGCAAAGACACAGCAAAGACTCTAGCCAAAACTGCAGAAAAATCCTGAGACTGCTAAAATGTCTTAGCTTTAGCTGTGCTTCAGCTTTTGTCACTGTTCTGGAGTCTTTAAGATTATTTGTCTTCACAAGATTTCCCTCAAGGCTGTGTGATCTGAGGGAAAAGGCACCACAAGGCCTTTTCTGTCTGCGTGCTGCAGAGGAAGACAGGGAAACAGAAGTGTTCTGAGTCTTTATCTAGGTCTTGGATATCCTGATTATTGCAACTAATATGCAGTCTGAAAACAGATTAAATGAAATTAAATAAATAGAGAAACTGAAAACTATAGCAATACCACTTTTTGATAATGCAACTTTTGAAATAAAGGAAATCTGACCCTGAGGTATGGCTACTAGTATCAGTCATACCTAAGGCAATGGCAAATGATGAATCCCTCAGGAAGGAAGAGAGTGCATCCTTGAATGCAACCACCACATCACCCTTAGTGCAGGGAGCACTCGCTGTCTCCACTGAGAGTGGCTGACTACACAAAAGGAAACACTTCTCAGTGTTAAAATAGAGAAAATAAGTGAGAGGTAGCCTGGGTGGAGAGCTGCCTCGCAGTGAAGAGGAGCTATTTCTGAAAGATTATTCTGTCAGTACTTTCTCAAGGTCCTGTTGACTTTGTGTTTCTTTTCATGGATATTCTTATTCCTACATGTACAAATAGGATATGGCTGAGCCCTTATGCCTTTCACAAACAGAGGTTTGAAAGTATGTTAGCACTTCACTTTATCAAAATTTGCTTTTCTAGTATGCAGTCCATGATTTATAATTAAAATCTCTGTTTCATTTAGACTAATCTCTCAAAGGAAATAAAGTGTCTTGACCTTAATGACCTACCATTTTCAACATTCACCTCTGAAATTCAAAGCTTGATTTCTCTCTTTTAATGAAAATATGGATGGTGTATTTGAAGGTACTCCAGATTAAATTTAAATAGCGAAGAAATTATTAACAGTCCAATTCATTTAATAACAAGAGGAAGAAAGTAGTGCTATCTGACATTAATTTCCAAATGAACTGATTAAAAGAAATCTTGTCAATGAGTTTTACTCTAAAACAAAACAGGCAGATTTTAATGAGACATTTCCTTCAGTAATAGCTATGCATTCAAAACATATTAAAGAAGGAAGTAGCTCTGTAACAAAAGTAAATTAATTTCTAAATAGAAATGAAGGATGCCTTTCTCCCATAGTCTACTGAAACTTCAGTAGACTGTTTCCTGACTGATGTAACTGCAGCACCTTCTTGGCAAGCAACACCAGGATTGTGAATGATTGAATAATCACTGCAACATCATTTTCTAATAAAATATAGATATTTAAATGTATCAATAAAAAAGATTTTTAAAATATTCTTATATATAAATGTTTAACTTTGGTCACCCTGACATCAGTGGCAGTGCCCAAACCATGTAATTGCTAGCTGGTATCAGTCAAACTGTTAGGTAAAGGTCTTCTATAAAGCAACATTTTCATGCAATCTCTTCTTGTGCTTCAGTAACCGTATCACTAGAAATTTCATCTTAATTTCTAGGTCTTCTTTTTAAATTACACACTATCACTTCCCTATCCACTACATTGTGGAGAACATGATTTCTTTCTTTCTTTCTTCTATGGGGATGCTGGGGAAGGACTCTTCATTAGGGACTGTAGTGATAGGACAAAGGGTAATGGGTTAAAACTTAAACGGGAAGTTTAGTTTGGATATAAGGAGGAAGTTCTTTACTGTAAGTGTGGTGAGGCACTGGAATGGGTTGCCCAGGGAAGCTGTGAATGCTCCGTCCCTGATGCGGTGTTCAAGGCCAGGTTGGATGAAGCCTTGGGTGCCATGGTTTAGTGTGAGGTATCCCTGCTTATGGCAGGGGGGTTGGAACTGGATGATCTTAAGGTCCTTCTTAACCCTAGCTATTCTGATTCTATGACTGCATTTTTGCAGGTGCCTTTATACATTTGTACAATTCCCTTGTTTCTCTTGAGTTTTGTATTCCTCTTTTCTCAAGATTCAAAACCCACATCCTTTTCAGTATTTCTTGAAAGTTAAATTTCCTAGATTTCCACAATAATTTTTGCTTCTCTCCTCTGGCCTCCTTCCAGCTGTTCACAGCCATTTTAAAGTGTGTTGTGCAACACTGGGGAGAGCATTTCAGCTAAAGCCACTGAATAGATTAGAAGGATTACTAAGATTACTACATATGTCTTCCAAGATACAATTTTTCCTTTCATCTGACCTAAATTTCTTTGGCTCTCTCCGCTTCCTTTCTGTTTTACAGATGGAAAACTCAGATATAGATCGATGATGTGAATCACCCCATTTCACATAGGAAATTCTGAGATCTGGGAACTGAGTGCACATCTGCTAAGTCTGGAATTCAGCTCACAGAGAAATTTTACATGCCATAAGCCATTTTCAGGGTTTCACACAGTATTGTTTCTCCCTATTTCTTTTTGTCTTTCAGTAGTTTCAATACTTTTTCTGGCCTTTTCACCACTGCAAAGCACTTTCCCCATGTTTGGCTTCAGCTCCAAAAATCTTTTAGCTGCATTAAAATTCTTGGAAGGATACATTTCTCTCACTGGTCACAAGAACCTTACAGAAAATGGCTTCATACATTAACTGTTTGATCTCTTTCTTTAGCTTAGGTGTTATTCTAAGCATCAAGTCTCCATTTTGGATATTTGTAAAGTATCTGACACATATTGAATGTTATCTGAGGGGGCCCTAGAGGGATGCTGGAGAAGGACTCTTTATCAGGGATTGTAGTGATAGGACGAGGGGTGATGGCGTCAAACTGAAACAGGGGAAGGTCAGGTTAGATATAAGGAAGAAGTTCTTTACTGTGAGGGTGGTGAGGCACTGGCACAGGTTGCCCAAAAAACGTGGTAAATGCTCCATCCCTGGCAGTGTTCAAGGTCAGGTTGGACAGAGCCTTGGGGAACATGGTCTAGTGTGAGGCATCCCTGCCCATGGCAGGGGTTTGGAACTAGGTGATCTTAAGGTCCTTTCCAGCCTGAGCCATTCTATGGTTCTATGATTCAATGTTACAGCAAAGAGCAGAAGACTTTTTTCTCATTTCATTGCCACCATCTGCCATTGTTCAGGCATCAGCTCTAATGGAGTTATTTTGCTTGACACCAGTGCAAAAAATTTTAGAGAAGTTTATTACTCACTGTCAACCAAAGGGAGAATCTGCTACACAATCTGCAGTACTGGATGGACAGGAAACCCAGAGATAGTGATTGCTATTAATTTAGTTATTTTACCTGCAAAAAACCAAACAGGCAACTGAGCTAAATTTTTTTCAGCTTCAGAAATGCTTTCTGAACATTGAAAAGTGATGAAATTTCACGTCAAATAAATACCCCAGTAAAGTGCCATAACAAGACATTATGGAAAATATGAAAAAATTCATAAGATTAGGTCATAATAAAAGTCCTTAAATTGGTAAGAGGCAGACCAGACTGAGGGGTATGGGAAATTTGGTGCAATACTGGAGTATCTCCTTTTACATAGGCCACGAGAGCACAATGCTGTCAATATAAACAGGGAGCTGGCAGTGTGCTTAACAAGTCAGTGACCATTAAAAAATGAGTTTAGGGGAGAAAAACTCCTTTCCCCTGTTCTGAAATGTGATCTTGCAACATGCAGACAGCTCTGCCCCTAATTTGGTGTGTTTTAATTTATGGACAAACTTGGAACCTTGTTTAAGTCTCGTTTGACTTCCTCCAGATATTTTTATTCTAAGCATGTAGCATTGTCATTTCCAGACTGCTTGGTTCCTTGCAAGGAGGTGGTTTAACTAACCAGGTACTTCTGGCCTGAATGCAATTTTAGGACAAGACACTGAAGGGACAACAATGTGAATCATAGAATAGTTAAGGGTTGGAAATGACCTTAAGATCATTCAGTTCCCACCTCCTGCCATGGGCAGGGATGTCTCACACTAGACCATGTCACACAAGGCTCTGTCCAACCTGGCTTTGAATACTGCCAGGGATATGAAATAGCTCAAGTATTTATTGTTAGGGATTTTTTGTAAATATTCACAAAATCAAATTAAGTGCCAGTGCCTTTAAAAAAATTAAATCTATTTTTCATTTTCAGTCTAATTATGATAATTGGAGGTTAGCTTTCTTCCCCTTTGCATTACTGTAGGCTGCAATTCACTTTGTGATTCTGTTATGGCACATGAAATGGATCATCTGCACTGGAATGGAATCTGTGGTGATGAAGTGCCTTCCATTTCCCCTATAATGTTCTTACAGAAGACTGATGAATAAGATCCTTGGAAACAATTACAAAGAAGGAGATCCATCAGAGTCAAGACTGAACTTTTTTTCCTAGAAGTTTTTTCTGGGACAGTTTGACTGCATTCCTAGAGTTTTGAGCATCTTCTTTTATGGAAACTTATTTATAGAGGAACCAGTAAAGCCAAATTATTCAGGTTAGACAATTTTGAAGGCAGTGTTTGACATGGATTAAAAAAATGTCAAACTCCAATTGATGAGTCTTTACATCTATCTTCTCTTCAGTGCTAAAAAGGGTAAATCCTACTTACCTTATCAGAATGAAGTTTCTTTCATTTTATGTGAGGAAGTAACATTTGAAGAGCTTCATCTTTTTGTGGAAGGAGAGGTTTAGGATGCTTTATACCTCTGATCATAGTCTTCAAACCTTACTTTTTGAAAGCAACTTGCTCTTCCAGAATTACCTAAGGTTTTGGCAAACTTCTTCCCACAACTTCAGATACAATCCTGTCAGCCAGCCAGGAGTATGTGTTATACCAATTTAACCACAGTCTTCTATCATTATTGTTATTATTATCATCATCATCACATCCTTTTTTGCTCTCTTCTACACATAACTTTTAAGTAAGAATATGATTTTCTTTAGTTTCAATGCCATATGGAGCAAGGAAATACAATATTGTTGTATTCATCTATTTGCACATGTGCTTTGAAGGAAGACAAATCCTAGTGAAATAAGTACAATATGTTCTGGGAAGAATTCACATCAATGTAATGCGATGCAGTGCTATGATAACTATTATCAAAACTCTGTATTTCTTTTATTTCTGAGGGAAAAAAAAGAAAGAAAAGAAAGAAAAGAAAAATTATGTTAAACCACATAACAATTTCCTCACATGGAGGATGTTTTGACAGATGCAAGGTGAAC
Source organism: Agapornis roseicollis (assembly GCA_002631895.1). Classification (NCBI taxonomy): domain Eukaryota; kingdom Metazoa; phylum Chordata; class Aves; order Psittaciformes; family Psittacidae; genus Agapornis; species Agapornis roseicollis. The sequence goes on along the minus strand of NDXB01012702.1, from coordinate 57,480 downwards.
ATAATGAAACGAACTGTAGTAGCATGATGTAAGGAAATAAACCAGAAAGGATTATTTTTTCTTCAGCTCTGTAATGAACCTTCTCTCCTAATGCAAGCTACGTTTGGATTTCTTAGTTCATGTGCTTGGAAAACCAACTACTGTTATAGGTAATGTATGTTGCAGGTTTAGGACTTCAGGTCGTAGAAATAGAATACATAGAAAACATTCATATGGCCCAAAACTTCCTGAATGTCACTGAGAATAGAAGAATAAAGTTCCTCAACAGTTTAATTTTGCTTGGATTACAGGATCAGAGCAGATTGTGTCTTTACTGCTGACTTATCTTTGGCAAAAACAATAATATTCTCTCCAAAACACTTGCCACTAGGATACCGCTAAGATTGGTATTTTCTCTAGCTGTTTTAATGAACATTTTCTTAGTGTATGACATATTGTGATGAATCTCAGTAAAAGGCTGCCAAGAGCACTTGTGACTTCAGGATAATGAATCATACTCAACATTGTAAATATAACAAATGCATGTATATACACAGATATATAAACACTGCCTGATTTGGAGCTGGTTCTCAACACACCAAGAAAAGGTGGGGTGATCCACGGTAAATACTGGAAACTGGTCAAGTAATGAAAAAGCCTTATATTTTATAGGAAGTGAAAAAAACATTGTACGTGGCATCTGTGGAAAGGAAAGATGCTATCCTTCATAGATACAATGCACACATCCAATTTTTTCCAGTACAAAGAATGAGATCAAGTCAATTAACAGGGCTATGGCTAATACTGTACTTGACTGACTCAATCTTCATGGGTTTGCTGGCTACACAGCTGCAAGGTAATTGCAAGACACAGAAACAAATATATTGTTACCAGCAATAGAGATGAGATCAGTGATGCAGCATTTTGCCATGCATTCAGGGTGTTCAAACTGGAAGTTGTTCCTTATTCCAGGGGATATTAACTCTTGTCTTTCTGGCACCAGTCAAGACAATTGCTTAAGTTGCTAAAAGTCCTTAGAGAAAGCACAAATTAGAGGGTGGCAGCAGGTAACATTTTCCTCTAGAAGAACTTAACCTTTTATAAAAAGACATCAATGAATAGCCTTCCTTCTGTTTCAGACATCCAGAATGCTCTTGCAGCTGCTTCTCCAGATGCTGTTTGAAGACAAGGAAGAAAAGACATCAGAAGTGTCATCACCTGTTTCCTTTATCTATGTTAAAATGAGAAGTAAATGTTGAAAGTAATTCTTTATTCCATTGTTTATATAGATAACCTAAATAAGTATTTCAGAGATAGAGGTCCATGGGCCAGAAGCCTAAAGATAATTGCAGTGGGTAGCATCCAGTGCTGTGGGTTAGGCTTTCTCCCTGTAGAACTGTGAATTCAGCTTCATTTAATGTGCATCTGTATCTGTATGGTCTGACTGAGGTCATTTCATTTGCTCCTTGGGGATAAAAAAAGGGAGCCTGATACTGCACAGGAATAACAAGAAGGTCTCAACAGGATCACCAGTGCCTGCGGAGGTTGTAGGAGTTTAGAAATCACTCTGCTCTAACCTTGAAAAAGGCCAGAAATAAAATAATGAGCAACTCCTCGATATTTCTAGAACTATTGTTTGTGTGGCAGCTTCTCTCATCCCAGGGTATGTCCACTAATCAGTTTTAGTTTACACATCTACAGGTATTTTATTCTCTCTAGCTTTTATCTGAAAGACTGCATAATAATTTGAGGTTTATGTCTTTGTGTGGTGATGCAATTAAATCTCAAACCACAGTTTAGGTCACACTGCAAGTTAAGCAAACTAATTACTAAATACCCATTCCATTACTCCCTCTGGCAGGTCATTTAATAGAACTATAAGAGAAAGGATCCTTTTACAAGTAAGTAAAACTAATGAAGGAATACATCCCAAGATTCCTTGGGTAAGCATTCAGTAATACATTTAGAACTTTTTTTTGTAGGGATTTTAAACTCGTAATTGACTAAGGATGTTTCAATCTGTTAGACTATGGATCATCGTTATCCCCTAGCTTAATAGTGTGACTGGACTCCCAAAAGCCTATTTTTTTGTATCAGTCTGCTTCCCAAGAGGACACAATAGGATCTAAATGAAGCTGCAATCTAAATTAAATGCCTGTCTATTTTTATATATTTCAGTTTAATACTCTCTGGATATCCATCTAATGATTTCATATTGGCATGCCTCAACTTCCAGGCAGGTGTTTTCAAAATCTAATCTTTCTTAGCATAGTTTTAGCTTAAACATTATAGATATTGATTATAGGCATGGCTAGTGTGTGTGAAGGTGAATAATTCAGTGTCTAAATGCAGAGAAGCCTGCAGACAAAACCATGCAGGAGAACGGGCACTGGTAGCACCATCTTTGGCACGTATTAATAGGACAAAAACCGCTCTTTCTAAAACTAAGAATATTAAAGCAAGGTTTTGCACACCGGTATTCACCGGTCTCCCAAAGACTGGTACTTCTGCAGTTTCATTTTGAGTGAAACATGTTCGTGTTCAGATACCTTTGTGAAAAATAGGTTAATGCATTTCACATGTTTTCATCAGGTTCAGGGAGGGACATGTCAAATAAGAAGCATCACACCTCTCAGGAGGACTTTGTAGTAATTCCAGAGCTTCACAGCCCCCATAATGAGCCTGCAAGGAACCTCTTTTCACCTAAGAGGGCATTCATACGTTTTGATTAAGTACCTTAAAATCCACACCTAGGAAGGTGTATTAGCAAGAAAGCAGCTTAGCAGAAAGTACTCACATGCACTGTGAAAAGTGTTTACCTACAACTTGTAATTTATAGTTACCTGAAAACACACAAACAGAACAAGCAGGGAACAACACAGAAATTAGACTACTTTAATGTACTCATTTAATCAGTTAATTCCTTCTGAAAAGAGCGTGTTAGGCACAAATAGGGGGGTGGGACTCTGCTCCTGAACAATGAGACAACTGCAGTGCAGCATCTGTGCCTCATAAACAGTGAATTTGTCTGGAGGCTACGAGGAGAATGGGGGGATAAACTCAGCTCATGTAAAATACTGATGAATTGAGCACACAGCTATTTGTGGCTCCTCTACAGTGCTTGATCTGTGATAGTGATCTTTCATCCATGCATGGATGTTATTCAGCCATGGTTGGTTAGTTCTGTAATTGACAAAATCCTCTGCAAAAAAGCAATCTCTTATCTGTTCTTGCTGTCCTTTGTTTGTCATGATAGTTATATAGACAGATTTTCCTCAGCTGTGTTCATTTACTTTTTATTAGTATATTGGTGGTCATCTTGGATTTGTACTGGTTCTGTTTAGCCATTGCCTTCCTTTAATAAAATTGACATCTAATTAAAAAGAGGTCTGACATTTCAAATCAGACCTTTTACTCTGTGGATTCCCGGTACACGTGCTTGCATTTCTTACATTCCCGATTTTTAGTTTTTACACCTATTCCAGCATTTACAGCCCCCAAAGTGACAGCACGAAAACAGAAACGATTCTAAGCTTTTTTTTTTAACCAGAACACATTACCATACTTTAAATTGTTTCTGATTTGGATTAATTAAATTGATCTTGCCTTAGAGATTTCTGCTAATGTCATCTAGATGAGAAGTGAATTATCTCCTCCGAAATACTGTAACTTCATGGTGTAGTACTTTTCAATATATGTATACATTTTTACACAGATGTTATTCTTTCATATCACATAGGTGAATGAACTAGGTTTGCTAGGCAGAGCAGAATTGTTTTCTGACTCTTGTAGGCATGGGTTAAAGAGGACCAGAAGTGAGAAAGCAGTGCTATAATAATTCCAGAGAAGAGCTTCCCAGACTTTTCCAAATGACCAGTGCCTTTGGGTAATAATAATGATGAGACAGTACTTTCAGCTCTCTTACCTTATTCCAAAAGAGTCAAAGAACAGACTCTCTGATAAGCTTATATGACTCTTTGTTTCTTTCAAGAGACTGGCAGAAGGCAGTTTATCTTAAGAGAAACAAGTTGGCCTAGAATATATTCAGGTTGGGTATTGTAAGGAAGTTCCTGACTACCAGAACATTGAGGTTCTGGGAAAGTCTTCCCTTGTGAATATGGAACAAACTACTTCATTATTTTATCACAGACCTCAGTACATTTCTGAATGGATTTGATGGTAGGATACTGCAACATGCGGTTGGACTTAATGGCCCAGGAACTCCCAGGTGAAGCAGCAGAAAGAGCAGAGAGAACAAATCTAACTCAGATGTTCATTTCCAGTTCTTCAGACACTGATGTTGATGAGCTGCCTAGTAATCACATCTTTCTAGCTATTAACATTTTTTAGATATTGGTAGATTCTAAGACTGGATTCCTTTTACCTATGTTACAGTTTGTACCCAACTTGTCTTGTAATCCATTGAATTAATATCACCAAGTCCTTCCACTCCCTTCAAACCATCTAGGATGCTGAGGGCCCACTATTTCTACCTACCTTTTGGCTAAGACCCAAACCCGTCTGTGGGCCAGTTACTGACACCTGTTATGCTCTGCAAACGACAGTTACTGCATCTCAATTTTTATTTCCTGGTTTGTAGCCCATGGCTCAACAAATATAAGTTGTGCACTGATGTGTGTTACCAGTTTTGTTTGGATCAGAATTGGGCTTCTGAAGTGACTCAATCTTTCCTACTTAATCTTATGCTGGTCTGTCAGAGCACACAACAGATGAGCTTTCTACTAGATGAAAATAAACCAAAGTGCTGCTCCAGAAGTGTATCTGATGTGGTCCATCCAGTAGTGGGCATTTTATCTGTAGCATCAGATTAAAGTTATTCCAGAAGACATACCTGAAGCACTTGTCTGGATCCTCAATATTAGGGTTCACTCTACAGATGCTCTTGGGCTGCATTGATCGCTTCAACACATAGCCAGAGCTTGATCAAGAACCATGCACATCTAATGAGATCAATATCTATGTAGGAAAACTCACTGGCTGAGCTATAAATGGGCCAGAGAATGTTAGCCCCAGTCTTATGAATGTGACTGAGCTCCCAAAAGCATATATTTTACTATCAGCCAGGTTCTCAAGAGGATGCAATTGGATCAAAATGAAGTTTAATCTTTCTCTCTGTGTGCTTAATTGCCAAGTAAATGCTTTGCAGCCTAAATTAAATACCTGCCTACTGCTGCTCATATATTTCAGTTTAATACTCTGTGGATATTCCTCTCATGTTTTCATACTGGCATACCTCAGCTTCCAGGCAGGGCTTTCCAAAGTCTGATATTTCTTAGCATAGTTTTGCCCTAGTCAAGTCAGTCCCTGATCACAGAGTTGCTAAGGTAAACACACAAAGTTTTTCAGCTCTGAGACTAATTTATACTGCTGAGTTGTTGCCTAGGTTAACTGCACATTGCTTGGGGAGATTAAGGCTTTCAGGAGAGTTTGCAGTATCTACACACAGAGCAGAAAGCTGCCAAAAGTACCCTATGGGCAATGGCCAGGAGGAGAGTATGGTTTAGGTCTTTTTTCTAACACTGCTGTGTTTGTTCACTTGCTGGATTAAGATGTTTGTGTGAAAATAGGATTCACAGGTTTAAAATCTCATCTCTATTAAGCACCTAGTTTATCATTTTTTGGCATGAGATAATGGGTTTGCCCCTAAAATGACTGGAGACATGGCAAGAGCATCGCCCACTTTTTGCATACCAGCCCTATGAGGGAAACCCTCTAGGACTATGGAGACACAGACTAGGCAACAGAAGGATTCAAAGCAACAGGAGTTGCCAAAATAGTGACCTATTTCCCAGGAACTGTGCCCTGGAAAGACACTTTGGTTCAGGATAGCAGATGCACAAAAAGTATAATTTGATGGGAAATCTTGAGAAATATTCCTGGAATAAGGAAGCCTGGGATTCGGAACATATCCCAACACTGTTTCTATATTGGTCTTGCAATATCTTAGTGCATGAAACAATGAATCATCTAAAGTTCATATTTATTCCCTCTACTACCACCACCTCCTGCCACTAATAAGCGGGAAGTGAAATAGAATATTAGTGAATTTCTTTCTGAATTACTTCAACAGACACAGGTTTGATGTATGTTTTTCAGTTGAATGTTGTTATGCAGGTCTGGCCAGTTACCTCTTGAAGAGATTTACCAAAGATTTGGATGCTAGCAAAGAGAAGCAGCAAAGATTTGGATGCTAGCAAAGAGAAACAATACTAAACCAACAAAACCAAAGCATCCTAGATGTCAGCAATTTTATACTTTTAAAACAAATATTTGTCTGCATTTAACTGACAGTGTTTGCCACAAGAATACCATTCTTTTTGAAACTTTTGCCATTAATAATTTCTTTCATGTACTCCTGAAGTGCAAACAGTACAGGCTTCATAGGAAGAACAATTGCTCTTTGTAGATGAAGGTTAAACTACCAGTGTAGAGTTGCTTCCTACACAATGGGAAAAGTGAAAGACTATAAAATATGCTTCCTGTCAACAAGACAGCTTTAAAGCTTCTTGGCTGTAGATGAATCCCCTGAATTGATAGTTTGGGAGCATAGCTTGTGCTTCACAGGACTCAGTTCAGTTATAAACCAAGCAGATTCCTCTTATTTATGCAGAAAATCTGGAAAATGCAACTTTTGAAAGCATTTCTGAATAAATGACGCCACATTTGTGATACACTGAATCTCCACTTTCACATGGTAGTAAATACTCATCCCCAAAGAGCACCCTTGTTTTGGTTTGTTTATGTTTTAGAGCAGGTGGAAGGAGGAAAATCGGGAGGAAAAATGTTTCAAGCCTGAACTGAAAAGTTAAAGGGCTTTTCTTGACTTGCTATCATGGGCAATTAGCAGGCTGACTTCTTTTACTTGTCAGCAGGTTTTTTTTGATGTTACTGGAGTGTCCTTCCTTTTCCACTGATCATACGTTGCTGGTAGTTAGAAAGCAGAAAAGAAACAACACTATATGTCACCAGTTTTAAATTAAAGGTTCCTCATAATCTGAAATGAAGCCATTTCTTTGAGAAGCATACATATTTTTAGAAGAGATTTTGAATTGAAACTTATCTGAAGTCATTCCTGAATATATTGTTTTATTATTATTTATTGGCAGCTGCTTTAACAGGGGGAAAACTGAATCCACATATCCAATACCAGAGAATCTATGCCTTCAATTTTACATCTTCTGTGTCAGAGATTGCTGAAAACTAAATATAGGGAGTGTACTTACAGCTTGATCTGACAACCACTGAAGCCCACTGGAGTTGTTACTGGTTTTCATTAAGTAGTTGGTGGATTCTCAATCCTCACTTTGTCATCTTCTGCACTGTTGCAAAATTAGTATTATTATTATTTATTAGTTATTATTATTATTAAAGATTATGTTACCAGTGATGCTGTATAGCTCCAATTTTAACTGAGGTCCCTTTCTGCTAGATATGCACATTGTAAAATACTGTGCTTGTCTTTAAGGTTTTACGGCATGGACAGAAGTGATTAGCGCAACATGTGATGCATATGTTATTGAGCTCATTTTCAGAAGACTAAGATCCCATATATGATGCAAACGGCATGTTGTCCTTAAGGTAAGCCAACAGGAAAAATTGTAATATTTGAGGGGCAGGAAGAAAATAATGTTTACTAAACCAGTCCCCCATCAGTTTAGAGATATTTTCACTGCTGTCTTCTATCTAAGGGGGGGAGGGGGAATGTCTCAATGAAACCTGCCTTTGGGACTATATGTCTTTGCAAGAACTGTGACTCGAAGAGCAGATTGTCATTTTATTCTCTCCCTATGTGCTGTGCTAAACATAATGCGGCTAAAGCTGCTAAGTCACACTGTGTAAGTCATAAGTAATAAGCATAATCAGGAAAGGATGCAGTCACAGTCTGTATGGAAGTGGGGGCTTCACCTTGCTAGTCTTAGCTTTAAGAAAGAAGGCAAAGTCCTACCCTTTGCAGCACACTCTACTCAATAAATCCCAGGATGTTCAATGTAATGGAAAATCCCCAGAGCCTAAGCCATACTGAAACTGAGTGCAGAAAGCATCATTCAGATAAAGCTGGTTCATAAAACAGAATAATCAAACAGCTGAGAAAACATCCTGCAATATGAGTTCATAGTGTACTAGGACTTGATGCTATAAAAAGATCTCTATCAGTGAATCCCTTCTTCTGGATAATTGGGGGTTATAATCCTGAAGTGCACTTCAAAATAGAGTTAATACGTAATACTACACTATACACTTCTTTTAAATAGTAATTCCAGCTTGCTCACTGCTCCATAAGTTTTATTTTTCCTTTTGAGTTTATCAATATGCTTTTTGTTGGATTGATGTTTGTGTTTCAAAGTTTCCCAGTTGCTCAGTATTTATTATATAGGTTTCTCTTAAAATAAAACAAGACAAAACCCTCCTTACTGATATTTAAGTGTTCATTAATACATGCATAGGAAAGACTGTGATTTGATTCTTACATCAAATTAATATATTATGTCTACAGAATTCAGTGAAGTCCCATTTCATCCAGCTCAAAGAAGGAGCCTCAAATTCAAGCCCAGTATAGTAATGCATAGCCTTTATTCATAGCAGAATATGAAAACAAATCAAAACAAGTTCTGACAGCATGATGAATGTAGTGCTGTGTACAGATATTTGCTGCCTTTAGCTATCACAGTGATTCCTTTCTTCTAGTCTGGATTGAAAACATGCATGTTTGGCAGGCTTGTTCTGAACTTCTTGTTCCATGAGTCCCAGCTGTGATTTCACCTTGGGTAATGGTGTATAAAAGTTACAGATAGAGATATCAGGCAGCATTTGCTAATAGATGAAACAAGGAAAGGGAATTTGCAAGTATGACCTATATTTTGCTGCTGCTTTTGGTCTCCGTGAGACAGTGAATGAGTTTCTTCTGCACCTACACTATGATCTGAGCACCATGGACCAGCATATCTTTCCATAAAAAGACTCACATATTGTCTGTTGAGGGGCTGGATAGATTCTGAAAGATACTCAGCTTGGGCTCCTTGTAGGATGGTGTAGACCGCTATGTATATCCTGTAGGGAATAAATATGAATGCATAGAACAGCACCAGACAACATGCTGAGTTTAGCCCTATAAAGGAGGCACAGAGACTGTATCTGTTCCTTCCTTCCTTCATCTGTTCCTGTAATATGCCTTCTGCCTCTGGTTATTTACACAGTATCTGGCAGAGTGAGGGTTTAATCTTAACTTGTGACTTTGTGTTTCTGAATGATAGTTACCTATGTTCTATGAGCACAGCAGTTGCTTGAATTCCTTGTGTGTGGGTTTTTTTTAGGTAGAGAGTGAAAAATATGTTTGGAAACACGCAGGTGGAAATTATTTCTTATTGATTTATATAGAAATGGAGTTCTCTGCAGGAAACAAGATTTACTCACTTACCTTTCATTTCTCTTTCCTTCATGCTTCATAGGAACCGAGGAATCTAATTATTTTAGGGGACCCTTGATATCATTAAAGAAGGTGTCCACAGGCCAGTTAATTGTTGAATTGTCCTTCAGATGTGATTTTTCTCTTTTCCTTCTTTTCAATGGTAATAAGAAAGACAAATGAAAAAGCAAACAGGTGTGAAATAACATCTAAACAAATGAATCAATTTTACTACAAAGATAACTCTGTGGTGAGCTCATGACAATGTGGCAATCAAAAGAGTCTGGGAAAGCTTTTGTTTGCTTTAATACATGAAAGTTAACCATAATAGCAATAAAGCTTCAGTTGCTGTGAATTTGGTATCAAGTGTTGATGTTATGATCTCCTTAGATGTCTAGATTCACCTGTGGTTCTTTACAACTATTTTCATTTATTATTACTCAGGTATTTGCTGGAGTCCTATGGAAATATACACAGTAAATGTGGTGTAAATAAAGAGTGCACTCTCACAACTATTGTCTACAGATGTGAAAGAATTCAGAATATTAAGATATATTTTGCCAGAATGATAATAACAACAGATGATGATAACAACAACAACCCAGAAGGACACAGATCTGCTGGTTTTCATTGTCCTAGGGGAACATATCTGTATGAAGTTGGTGGAATTTCTAAGACCGAGGATAGAGGATTTATTTCCTTATGTTTTAGGAAAGGTACCAAATGGAAAAGGGAAATGCAGAAATAACTGGTACCTTGGCAATTTTCAAATCAGGTTCTTTACCCTTTCTTCTAACAGATAAACCAACTACACAGCTCTTTTTAGTCTGTTATTACTCTGCAAACAAGTCGTTGTCTTCTTGTGAACAATAGTGCTAAGCACTGGTATGAGAATTTCTACAGATGCCAAGCTATTGGCATTTAGGTGTTTTGTATCTACCTATAACCTCAGAAAATTGTGTGACAATTTGTATAGAAATTCCTACCTAATCTTCACTGCAATCTAGTAAAGCAGGCAAGAATTGTCATCCCAGGTAACAGGTAGGGTTACAAATAAAGAAGAAAAGTGATGTGCACAGAATCTCCAACCCAGTCTATGGCAGAGTTGCAACTCAAACTAATCCTGGTTGTTTCAAGCTACAAAATCATTTCACAAGGTGATACTGACTTAACTGACAACCCAATGTCACAAAGGCTTGTCTTTCCACAACATACCATTGCTGCAAGTTTGACAACAGTTCTGTGTTTTCACCTGTGATGCAGTAACGCTTGAATAACTCAGCTTTTTGTTATAGAATTTTTAGTCATTATAAAGAAGAAATGTTTCTTTGTACTTTGTACTTGGTGGATTAAGGGACACTGAGGATAACAGGGTCACTAAGGTTAATTATATTTTGTATATTTTTACTGAAGGCAATTTAATTTGGAGCTGCCTAGAGGAAAGAAGAAAGGACAACAATCAGTCATGCAGCATAACTAAGACCATTCAACTTTTTATTGTGCATATTGAAAGCTCAGTTGAGAAATCATATTTCACTGTGACCCAAAGAACATCATAAAGAAAACTATCAGGTTAGATCCTATTGATCCTATTGTCGAATAGCTGTCACATGGGTAAAGGAGGAGAGAGTCCAGGATTTCACCATTACAAATTCGAATGTTGTTTTTGTCCAAATCCATTCAATAAGTATATTCAATATGATATACAAGAGAAAAGGGAAGGGAATGGAAGGGAAGGGGATGGAAAGGGGAAGACAAGGGGAGGAGAGGGAGAGGAAAGGAGAGGGAGAGGGAGAGGGAGAGGGAGAGGAAGAGGGGAGGAAAGGAAAAGGAAAGGGAAAGGGGAAAGGAAAGGGAAAGGGGAAAGGAAAGGGAAAGGGGAAAGAAAAGGGAAAGGGGAAGGGGAAAGGAAAGGGAAAGGGAAAGGGGAAAGGAAGGGGAAAGGAAAGGGAAAGGGGAAAGGGGAAAGGGGAAAGAAAGGGAAAGAAAAAAAAAAAGGAGAGGAAAGGAGAGGAAAGGAGAGGAAAGGGAAAAGAAAACAGAAAAGAAAAGAAAAGAAAAGAGAAAAGAAAAGAAAAGAAAAGAAAAGAAAAGAAAAGAAAAGAAAAGAAAAGAAAAGAAAAGAAAAGAAAAGAAGGGGCATAATTTATTTAAAACAGCCAAAGAAATGTAATTTTCTTTGATTTTAAATAACTGAATATGTCGTGCCATGTGTGAAAGCACAGAATCGATGCACACAGCTACTTTCCTCTGTTCTAAAGTGTTAACATTGTCAAAGTTAATTTTGTGCTTCTCATTGCAGGGATGTAAAGCCAGAGCTGGGAAGGATGGATAATTTTTATGCCAAATTAAGGATGACTCTAAAACCTAGTGACCTTTAAATGGGATGTGAAAATCAAGGATAATTGAGTGGCATGTCTGCTAATTATTTAAAGGAATTAATAATTCAGAAATAGAGAACTAGCTGTGACCCGGTCTACAAATTGAGGGGCATATATCCAATTTTGGGAATCTGTCATCTGCCTTGTGACCTCTACTCAACCTATGATATATGGGATAAATTAGAATACTGGGAAATATGACAAAGGTCAACTTATAATTGTTGTTCCTATGAGAAAGAGAAAGTCAGAGCTGTCACTGCACCAGCAGACTTCAAATAATTGGACATAGGGGAGATACTCCATTTGATCTACCCTGGCCACAGAATGATGTGGCGGTTGGACATCTCTTGGGGGCATCCCAGTGACTGACCATCATTGCAGTTTGCCTGTTAACACTGGTGCAGATTTCTGCCCACAGGTAGGTGAGAAATATTTCCACCTACAGGAAGAGGTAGAGCTATATTGATGTGTCTACAAGTAGCCACAATGCAGGTGTTTACTTCTAGATGCTTGTGAGTACATTAGTCTAAGCAGATGTCTGTCCTGATCATATATACATACATCTGTGTTTGACATCCCAGGTTCCTTTTGTAAGCAATACAGTGAAGGGGTCATTAGATGCACAATTAACATGGTCTTAAGGTAGATGAAGAAGTAGTTCAGATTAATTAAACCCAGTGCAAATTTGTCTCCATACATGTAAGAAAACATTGAGGTGACGAGTCCTATGAAGATATTCAACTGTGGATGATAGTAATCTTACAGAAATCATGGAGATCATACAAGGGCCTTGCTAGCATGCATAGAGATTTGCCTGAGGCATGCAGGAATGTCAAAGGAAGTTCACTATTTTAACTAGCCTTGAGTAACATATTCTGATTCAGTTCTCTCCATGATGTAAGTGTCCTTGGGAAAAGCCAGCCAAGATATTATGCACTCACAAACTAGCAGGCATGAATTTTAAAACTTGTTATACAAATGATATTTAACATGTCTTAAAAGCTAGGAGATGATTTTTGAATGGGATATTCCTTGAAGAGATTTTCCAGCTGTAGCATTGAAGAGGTCTAATCTATCACGCTGAATTAGCTGGGCTGAATAGCGAAATTAGTGTTGCAATGAGATATTTAGGCTAATTAATGTTGGTATTTCTGCACGGTTCTGTCACATATACGTGTCCTGTGAGACATTCTAATTTGGTGGGATTCAGAACACAGATCATAGAATCAGGGAATACCAGGTTGGAAAGGACCTCAAGGATCAGCTGGTCCAACCTTTCTTGGCAAAAGCACTCTCCAGACAAGATGTCCTGGCACCCTGTCCAGATGAATCTTTAAAGTGTCCAGTGTTGGGGAATCCACCACTTCCCTGGGGAAATTGTGCCAATGGCTGATCATTCTCATTGTGAAAGATATTCCCTTTGAGTCCAATCAGAATCTTCCCATGAGTACCCATTGTCCCTTATCTTTTCCATGGAAGTTCCTAAATGTAGGTGTCTACTTGTAGGTGCCTCTGTGTGAATTATGTATCTAATCTGTTAATGTCAGTGGAGATCTAGTCAATACAGTAGAAATTAAGAGAGCATTTCAGACAATGTGGAAGTTTCCATTTAATTATCTAAACAGGTTGTAAACTCAATTGTCTCTACTGGCTGGATGGATATGAGCTGTAATGAGAGTTTAGACACCTAGATCACACACAGATATATATATTTAAAACTCACATTCAAAGGTCTTGATCTGGAAGTTGAATTGCATCCATGATGTGCTTATGCCTTAATTTACCCATCTGGAAAAGCAGTCAACCTAATTTCTTGTCCTTACAAACACACATATAAGGGATATAAAGGCATACTTATGTTCTATAAGAAAAGGGGATCTATGCAACAATAATATTTACAAACACACACAAAATCTGACCCTATATTCATTAAAATGACAACTTCTACCTGTCTAAAGCTCTCCACAGATCACACACGTGACACAAAATATGAAGAATAAAAAGCTTGTTCATCTCAACGGAATCTTTCATGCCTCTTAACATGGTGGAACCCCCTGGGGGAGCCATATAAAGCAACTTGTGTACTCCAGGAAGGTTGCAGAGAAGTGCCGCGGCATGAAGTGGTGCACAAAACTCAATAGAGTAATTTGACCCTTGTACCAAAAGCACAAAAAAATCAATATGCACAGTGTATAGAAAAGTTACAAGTGTTGTTCATCTAATACAAGTAAACCATTCTCTCTATAAAAGCAAAAGAACATACAACACCAAAGAGCTCTAATGAATAACTGCAGACTGCGGATCTGTCTTTTATTATCAGCTACTGTCACAGAGGAATGCAATTTTTTTCTGTCTCCAAAGCCCAGAAGTTATATTTCAGTTTTGAGTTTCTTTTATTTTTAAGCTCCTCTTCATAAATGCATTCAGAAGACTTTTGTTTGCTCATGCTTCAGTAGCAGTATATGTTATTCATTCAGCAGGAACAAATAGTTCTTGTAGACTGGAATTCAGTAACTCTCCATTAGGACTACAGAAAAATATTGAAGTTATATCGAGGAATTGTTGGACCTGAGGTGGGATTAGTCTGCCTCTGCTCATATACAGCATTTTGTAGCTCTAAACACTTACATGCATGCAGTAGATGTGAAACAGGAAAAAGAACACTAAAGAGAATGGCAGAAGTAAATCTCTTGTAGTGAGAGTCACAACTGTTGTATGACTATGCCACCAGGGAAGTATTTCTGTGTTATTGCTGCCCTCTATCCTCTCTCTGATTTTGAACAAGAGATCGGTTTTGTTATAAATGATTAGATTTGCTGATAAGCCTCTCTACTCCATCCACTGAAGTACTTCCAAAGGCATTTTTATCAGTGAATTAAAATTGTTATTGGCCAGTGTGCGTGGAGCAAGCACTATGAGTGGGGCAAACACAAAATGCCCTTTTATTTGTTGCAGGCCAGATAAAGGCATTTAAATGCCTTGTTCTTTGTCCCAGAGAAGGTGTCCCCAGGACTCCTATACCCCAATTTTCTCTAAGTTCTGGAGATATGCAGCTCTAGTGTGAGTTACGCCACCACATATCAAAACATCAGTAATTCCTCTTTTTGGAATGACAGAAGCACATATTGTTGGGGAAGGATAGGGCAGACCATTTACCCCCTTCCCCAATTTACAGCAGCACACCTTAGCTTTCCCTGTTCACTCACTCTCAGATTTCCTCCTTCTGTCTTCCCACATGCTTCCCATTTTGATTCTTCTTTCTTTTTTCTGTTTTGTGTGTACATTAAATACATTGATCTTAAAAGTATTATCAAGAGATGGACTTAATGCCCTGAAAGTGGTTGTACTGTTTATTAAAGATCTTTGTTTTCCCTCCAAAGAAATACTGAGCATAGTTTGATATGAACATAATATTGTTGGTTTAGTGAGGTTATTTACCCTAGCAATCAAGAGGAAAATGTTCCCCTAGTTCTCCTGGCCTCTCCAGGCTACTTTCAAACCATGCAACATGGCTGAGACTCAAAAATTATATTGTGAAATTTAACAGTTTTCTACCATAGGAAAAAACCCACAAAACAATGGCATCACCATATAGACATAATGTGTTTTTACAGACCATAAGGGTATGTCTTCTTTTTCAATTTCTTGTACCTGGTCCTTCACATGTGCCCAGAGAGAATTACATCACGTAGTGCAACATGATGTTAGCGGTCCTCAGAATGGGATGCTCCCCCTATTTCTAATGCAATATGGATCTTTCTTAATGAAATATTAATACTAAAGGTCCAAGCAGACCATATGAGATGGAATTCACTGCAGTGAGTGTACCTGAGCTATTTTTTTCAGATTCTGCAAACCAAGGAAGCTTTTGCTCCATTGGATACACTTGCTTCCCTTAAATCTTGGTCCATGTATTCATAGCAATAAAGGATAAAAAATCACAACAGTCATTGCTTTAAATAGAAACTCAGATCTAGGACAACAACTGAGCTCTGTCCAAACTGTAATATGCAATTTTTGTATTCTAGAACACATCCTTAAGTAGTTATCTCTTCAGTGATGGGGAAGCCAGTTTGGTTTATGTATTAGCAACGATATAACTCCAAATCAGGAAAAATGTTGATTTATGGCAGTAAACTTCACTGAGAACCACATCTCTGACTTTAGTGTCAGGGCCTGAGAAAACATCGCTTGATTACTTCATTGCAGCAGAGTCTGAAAGTTTATGGGTTTTTTACTGATTAGAATTTTTAGTTCATTGAACAGGAAACTTTTTCTTATTTAAAGTTATTCAGAATTTGTATTTGAGCAACCACTGGAGAAGTAATAGCTGAGGAACACAATCCTGAAGGACTTCATTTTGCAGTTAGTAAAATGTGTTCCAACATTAAAATTGTCACAATGATAATTAACATGATAAAATGCTTTAATGAAGGGGAAAAAATTGAATAGCTGTGCTACAAAATACTGCTGCAACAAGATGGATATTGCTGATATTGTCATGGATTTGTTTCATAATAGTGATCTACGTATCTTCTTTCATTAACACAAAATAAATTGTTTAAAATGATAGATGCTCTCCAATAGTTTTTCATACAAGACAGCATCGAGTTAAAACAAATAAATGGAATTTTGGTTTAACTTTTAGAAGCTGGAACTTCTGGTTTAACTTCTTTCAGTTTAACAGCTGAAAGAGGGGGTGACTGGTGTACTTAAGTCCCCAGGGACAGCCTCTAAGAAGTCTGTTTCAAAATGTGGCTCTTGCACAGACTTTCCATCAGCATTAGTAAGTCTTTTTACTTCTGGAATTTCTTCTTTTTCTGTACTGATCTGTTACATGAAAAGAGTAACTTTTTTCCTTCCACTCCGTACTATCCATAAATTTATCATAGCAGGACTTTATCTCACTATGCAAATTCAATATTTAAGATAACAGGGTTCATAAGTACTAAAGAGTCAGAAAAGTTAAGAATATGTGTACAGTTACAGGCACACATTCAACTTCTCAACAGGAATATTTTTCAGGTTGGGAATATCACCATTCAAAATCAAGGTTTGTCAGCATAACTTTGTTCTTCATGTATGCATACATAATAATTTATATTCAACGCATTCTCTTTCCTGAATGATGGGAATCATCTTCAAATGAGTCATCATATTATTCATGGGGACAATTCCTGCATTCAACAATGGTGGGCACTTGGGCCAGAAGAGATATGAGATCTTGAAATGAGGGCACCGAGTGCATTTTATCTGGCAAGATTAAGTATGGCCTAAATGAGACTATTCTATGCTACATTTAAAGTAAAAGGAGGGAAAAAGATGCTTTCAGGGTGCCAATCATCCTTCCCCAGAAATAGATGCTTATAATAGCACTCCAAACATCCTATATTGCTATTATCAAAAGAAAACCCTTGAGTGTTCAAATGTAAATGTGTGTACTATATGCTTCTTGGTGAGTGTTATTTCAAATGGCAACTTCAGGTCTGTGTCACCGAAATTCTGGGGCCATCCTATTCCCTCCCAATTCAATGGCATAACAGGAAAATGCAAAGAACTTTTCTCCCTCACTGGGTTTGAATCAGGCCTTCTTTAGAATGAGTCAAGTAGTCTTGAGTCAGCTATGATCCCTATATTACTAAGACATGATGATACAACTTTTAAATGTAAAGACCATGAAAAATTGCATATAAGGATTGTGCAGCTAAACAGCTTGCTGGCAGTAAAGATGCAATCTCTGGTAAAGGACTATAAAAAATGAGCATACTTCAAATTATTCACAAAAAAAAACCCAAACCCCTGGAGTAAACTTTGACACAAGTAGATTTTTGCCATAACAATTATAAAATATATCTTCTATAGGTAAGACTTGACCATGTTTTCTGATGAGGCTTTTTTCCCCTAATTAAAAAATAAAAATATCACTGAAATTGAACAAAAATAATTAAAAGTCTACATTAAATTGCAGATCAGGAAACAATCATGAAGGACGGCATTTTAATGGTAAATTTAAACTGAGTTGGCACAAATCATGAATGTGCTTGAAAAAATACTTTTTTTTTCATGAAAACCCACAATATATTAATCAAAAGTAAAAAGACCGATAGTAGTGGACTAGAGAATGGAGGCGAAAAAATGAGAGGGATATGACCTAGGTCATAGCATTAATCTGGAAAGTCATAGAATCACAGAATAGTTAGTGTTGGAAAGGACCTTATGATCATCCAGTTCCAACCTCCCTGCCATAAGCAGGGACACCTCACACTAAACCATGTCACAAAAGGCTTCCTCCAACCTGGCCTTGAACACTGCCAGCAATGGAGCACTCACAACTTCCTTGGGCAACCCATTCCAGTGCCTCACCACCCTCACAGCAAAGAATTTCTTCCTTAGATCCAATCTAAACCTCTCCTGTTTAAGTTTGAACCCATTACCCCTTGTCCTGTTACTACAGTCCCTAAAGAAGAGCCCCTCCCCAGCATGCCTATAGGCCTCCTTCAGATATTGGAAGGCTGCTATGAGGTCTCCACGCAACTTTATCTTCCCCAGGCTAAACAGTCCCAACTTTTCCAGCCTGTCTTCGTATGGGAGATGCTCCAGTCCCCTGCTCATCCTCGTGGCCTCCTCTGGACTTGTTCCAACAGCTCCATGTCCTTTTGATGTTGAGGACACCAGAACTGCACACAATG
>NDXB01012702.1:0-38994 GCA_002631895.1 Agapornis roseicollis | reverse complement strand
AAAGAATTTCTTCCTTAGATCCAATCTAAACCTCTCCTGTTTAAGTTTGAACCCATTACCCCTTGTCCTGTTACTACAGTCCCTAAAGAAGAGCCCCTCCCCAGCATGCCTATAGGCCTCCTTCAGATATTGGAAGGCTGCTATGAGGTCTCCACGCAACTTTATCTTCCCCAGGCTAAACAGTCCCAACTTTTCCAGCCTGTCTTCGTATGGGAGATGCTCCAGTCCCCTGCTCATCCTCATGGCCTCCTCTGGACTTGTTCCAACAGCTCCATGTCCTTTTGATGTTGAGGACACCAGAACTGCACACAATGCTCCCTCCAGGTGAGGTCTCACAAGAGCAGAGCAGAGGGGCAGGATCACCTCCTTTGACCTGCTGGTCACGCTCTTTGGATGCAGCCCAGGATACGGTTGCTTTCTGGGCTGCAAACGCACACTGCAGTTGACTCATGTTCATGTTCTCATCAACCACCACCCTCAAGTCCTTCTCCACAGGGTTGCTCTGAATCTCTTCTCTGCCCAACCTGTATAATGGAGAATTATAAATATTAGAAAAAGAACCTTGAATGTGAGCTATAGTTAATTGAAAATCGTTGAAGCAAGAGAAGTGCATGGGTAATGCAGCAGTAATGATGTCTGCAAAGGCACTAATTGCAGTATTCTTTGCTAACTAAAGATCCTATAATTGTAACACAAGGATGCTGAAAACTAACTTGTTACAGCACTAAAGACAATGTCATGTAAATTACTTCTTCCATGCACATAAAGGTGGAGCTTCGTTTCTGCATGCACCAATCATAGATGTTGAGACTTTAGTAATTAAATAAACAGACATATAAGCTGATGATCAAATGAATTTATATGGATGAAAACAGCAATGGATTTTGTCACTTCTCCATTCCCCTGAGCTGAAAGAACAACTCTACTGGCCCCATTTCAGAGATGCATAGAACTGTAGAATAGTTTGGGCTGGAAAGGACATTAAGATCATCTAATTCCAACCCCCTGACATGAGCAGGGTCACCTCACACTAGACATCTTGCCTGTAGCTTTTTACCCCTTCTATGTATAATACACATTTATGTCTAAATTTTCATAGAAGAAAGGGGTCAGGATTTTGTATCAGCCTTTGCAAGTTTTCCTATATTTTCACACTGTTCCTTTCAGTCTCTTTTTTTCACACAGTAATCCATGTCATTTGTTGTCATTTCCAACTGCTTACTTCTGTATTCCTAGAATTAAATCTACATAACTTGTATTATTCATTGCTAATATCAGCAGAATCATCCAGAAAAACTAAATTTGGGAAAAGAAAAAAAATGTTTCATTCTTACTATCATATAAGACTTCTTATTTAGAACAGTAGATTGAAACTATATGTTTGCTTTACGATATGCTTAGATCCCTTATAATTAGCTGATGAAAGCCAGGTGACATAAAGGTCACCTGTGGGACACAGCATTAGTGCCATTCTCTTCCTTGGACTGAGTGGCAAACAATTATCTCCATGCTAGGATTTAATTGGATTGGTATGAAGTGTTCTAGCACTGACAGCTGCCCCCGGGATGAATATTTTTCTATATATGCAATTACGTGCCATCATGAGATTGTTGGTGATTAATGTCAGCCCTTCAGAACTGTCACCCAGGAAAGGAAATAAAGGCAGAGACTAGTTTTCAGGCCTGAAAAGATAATGATGACCCTGGAGCCTTCAGTGGGGCTTTTTGATAAAAACATAATTTCTTGAGCTACCTCGGGGCAATGGTGGTGTAGATTTAAAAGGAGCCTGTTACTCAGGGTTCGATTAGGTCTCCATTTGTTATATTAGTAATCTCAGTAGGAAACACCTAACTCCTTTTGAAAAAGGTGTAAGAGGAACTAAAGAGAGGTAAATGAGAACTTAATTGGACACATGAGAGTCACTTATAAGCTTAGCAATGAAAGAAAGATAATCATATCAAGCAAAAGAAATGCCTCATGTTTCCAGAATTTGTGTGAGATAGATTATAGCAATGGTGGGTATTATTAACTAATGACATTCATCCATAGTGCAGTGAGTGGTTGATTACCTTTGTCAGGAATGTACACATTCACAGATTAGAATCATAGAATACTTAGGGTTGGAAAGGACCTTAAGATCATCCAGTTCCAACCACCCTGCCATAAGTAGGGACACCTCACACTAAACCATGTCAACCCAAGGCTTCATCCAACCTGGCCTTGAACACTGCCAGCGATGGNTGGAAAGGACTTTAAGATCATTTAGTTCCAACCCCCCTGCCATAAGCAGGGACACCTCACACTAAACCATGCCACCCAAGGCTTCATCCAACCTGGCCTTGAACACTGCCAGCAATGGAGTACTCACAACTTCCTTGGGCAACCCATTCCTGTGCCTCACNGACACCTCACACTAAACCATGTCAACCCAAGGCTTCATCCAACCTGGCCTTGAACACTGCCAGCGATGGAGTACTCACAACTTCCTTGGGCAACCCATTCCAGTGCCTCACCACACTAACAGCAAAGAATTTCTTCCTTAGATCCAATCTAAACCTCCCCTGTTTCAGTTTGAACCCGTTACCCCTTGTCCTGTCACTACAGTCCCTAATAGCATCCCTACAGGCCCTCTTCAGATACTGGAAGGCTGCTATGAGGTCTCCACGCAGCCTTCTTCAGANTCCCCTGTTTCAGTTTGAACCCGTTACCCCTTGTCCTGTCACTACAGTCCCTAATAGCATCCCTACAGGCCCTCTTCAGATACTGGAAGGCTGCTATGAGGTCTCCATGCAGTCTTCTCCAGACTGAACAGTCCCAACTTTTCCAGCCTGTCTTCATATGGGAGATGCTCCAGTCCCCTGATCATCCTCGTGGCCTCCTCTGCACTTGTTCCAACAGCTCCATGTCCTTTCTATGTTGAGGACACCAGAACTGCACACAATGCTCCCTCCAGGTGACGTCTCCTGAGAGCAGAGCAGAGGGGCAGCATCACCTCCTTGGACCTGCTCGTCACGCTTCTCTGGATGCAGCCCAGGATACGGTTGCTTTCTGGGCTGCAAGCACACACTGCAGTCGACTCATGTTCATGTTCTCAGCGACCAGCACCCCAAGTCCTTCTCCACAGGGTTGCTCTGAATCTCTTCCTTGGTCAACCTGTAACTGTGCCTGGGATTACTCCTACCCAGGTGTAGGACCTTGCACTTGGCATGGTTGAACTTCATGAGCTTGGCATCAGCCCCCCTCACAAGCGTGTCAAGGTCCCTCTGGATGGCATTCCTTCCCTCCAGCGAACCACACAGCTTGGTGTCATCGGCAAACTTGCTGAGGGCACACTCAATCCCACTGTCCATGGCAGCGACAAAGATGTTGAACAAGACCGGTCCCAACACCCATCCCTGAGGGACACCACTCGTCACTGGCCTCCAGCCGGACACTGAGCCATTGACCACAGCTCTTTGTGTGCGGCCATCCTGCCAGTTCTTTATTCACCAAGTGCCCCACCTATCAAATTGATGTCTCTCCAATTTAGAGACAAGGATGTCGTGTGGGACAGTGTTGAACGCTTTGCACAAGTCCAGGTAGATGACATCAACTGCTTGTTTGGTTTGTACTTCTGTTGGCCTGAGAAGAGCTTCATTTGTCTTGCTGACTGCAAGTACTGCTGGTTTTGGAAAAAGAAGATATGTCCCAGTAAACTGTGCAAAACTTCCAAGAGATACCCTGTTCTCCCATACCACCTCCTTTTTTTTTTCTGTGGGAGACAGACATGACAACAGATCCTTACCACATTTTTTTTTTGCAGAATCAGGAAAACATATTTAGCTGTATGGATTACATTTACTGCTGGCACTGGTATCTTCTCCTCCAGAGAAAAGGTGGAAGTATCCTATGAATCATATTTGGTCTTCCAGTTACCAAGTAGGCATAGAGTGTTAAAGTCGTGTGTTATTCATGAGGGTTTTCTCTGGGTTCTCTCAGCTTTTCAGTATTTTTTGAGCTGCTGATTTAAAATTTGAAACAGACTTCTAGAAGCATTCTTGTTAATAGAAGGCAATACCATGTCTGCCTTTGCTCCCAATTGTCTCTACTTTGAAAGTCCAAAATTTATATTAACCCATTTGATTAGTGGAAGTTCGTGTTTATCTGATTATTTGAAATGATCTTTTTTCTCAGGGACAAATGTACTTACCCTGAGGCAATTGCTAACAACCAGGTAACAACTGACTTTACCTTTGAATACATTGAAAATGTGTTTGCATACGCATTGATGCAAGAATCTCTGTAAAACTGACCTGTCCCTTCACTATTTATCATTCTACTGAAATCTCTGCTATCAGAGTTGAAGATCTACTCTGAAATCTACTTACAGACTTAGATCATTGGCCTAGCTCACTGAATATGGTGCAAGACCTGTGTGTTACAAAGTCTAATTGCAGTCTATTGCAGTGCTGCGGTTTCCTTCGTCAGCCAAACGTTTTCATCTTGTTAGTCAATATACAGTTGGCTTGATGACTTTTTTTCAATGGTGATTGTTGGTTTTACCTTTCTTGATTTTTTTTATTTATTGAACCCCTTGTCAGCTGCCCCATTATTTTGCCCAGCATCAGTATCATGCTAGCAAGTGAAGCAAAGCAAACTGAATGTTCCACGCCAGCGGTTTCTGTTACACCAAGTGGCATCTTGGGGAAGACAGCAAATTTTTATAAACACTCAAGAAATTTCAAGCTTTTTGTTATGCTAAGATGTCCAATGAATCATTGTAAAACACACACAATGCACAAATAACAAGTGAAGAGTTAGGTGATGAAAACCACTTACAAACAAACAATTAGACTGAATTGTGGTCCAATTAAATGTTTGTGCTCCTAACAAATCACAAATAGATTTTAAAAGAGACAAATACCATTTGTGCATAATTTCAAATGAAGAAAACAAAACAAAGTTTTCCAAAGAAATTTATAATGAGCAGTTTGTCCAACAGTAATGAAACTTGTTATGAGTGAACACATTTATGTTAGTCAGCAAGCACTCTGAGCCAAGAAAGCTCATAGAATATACCTCATTGATGGTCTGCATTCTGATTAATCATCATTGTGTGACACAATACTATTGGCTTAACATAACAGTTGGTGCTGTCTGTATTCTTGAGCTTCTTGAGGGTCCCAGTCTTCACAGGAATGACAAGAGTAAGTTTTGGCTCCAAGTCTCTAAAATACATGAAGCACCTCAGGCTGCTGATTCTATTGAGGCTATAGCCTGACACGCTGCAGAGAGAAAATTACTTTCAGTGCTACATAACTTACTTTTATTTCTTTATGCATAAGAAGCCAAGGACAGTCATATTTTCAATGTGTTTAAAAAATTTATTGTACACTATAACTCCTGGAAATTAGCATACCTAAATCATGTAACAGATGTCCCAGAAATTTTTCAGATATCATTTAAACTCCAACATGTCTGTTCAGCATTCTGTTGTTCACAGTATTAGAGCAAGAGATCTAATATTCTATGATGAAAATTGACAAAACTTAAAAAGCAAACTGTTCCGCTACCACTTGATACTACAGTGTGGTTCAGAGTCTTATTTGTAAAGAAATAGAAAAATGGCTGTTCAAATTGAAAATCAGCATTTTTATTTTAATTCCTTGTGTTATATTTTATTTGCTTTTCAGAATAAGATAGACACAGCAAATACAGGAATGACAATCTGCAGATAACAATCTCTTTATTAATAATACTTGTAAAGATATGCAGCATAATATATGCACAGTGGCCAAGCAATTTGGCTGTACAAGTATTTGTTTATGGAGTCAGCATAGCTGGCCCATAAGTATGCAGTATTATGGTTTCCATACTTAATACCCTGTTAGTCGGAAAATACATCACTATGCAAACAACATCAGGTGTAATTAGTCTTACTCAAGTCCAGAGGTTTCTTACAGTATATCACAGCCATAGACTGCTGCAGACTGAGATGTGTAGGCAGTGTGAGGAGAGAAATGCAATGCAGACGTATCAGTTTTGCCTCTCCTGCCCAAAAATACTTGCAGCAGACATCATGATATGCTGTGCCTGGCTGCATAGAGGAGAAGCATTTAATGCTTCAAGCACATGATAAGAAATAGCAAGACAGCTTTCCTGCCTGGACTATAAGTGCATCCTGTACTATGAGCGGCTCTGGTGGACCTCATTACCCTACTGTGAGAAAAGTAACTGGCATGGACCTTTTCTTCAGCTTAGTATTAATTTTGATATGCAAATAAATTTCTTTCCCTTTCCATCCAGATATACCTCAAGATATATGTAATCACTGCAAAGAAATAAATGGGAACTGTACTTTTATAGTTGGGGGCAAGGCAGAAGCCCTGTATTGTACTTGAAGAAGTTTCAAGGTTGCTGAGATTGTTTCTACACATATACACAGGTTAGACCCCAAATATTATTTACAGTAAAGTCTGGTTTGTTAGACTATAACAAGAAGTCAGAGAATCACATTACTTTCCAGGAAACAAGGACATTCAAACAGATCTCCCCAGTTTGACGCCATCAAAGAACAAAGTCAGCTAGTAATGATGTCTGTGTGCATAAGGTGCCTGATTTTCCTTTAATATTTATAGTAAGACAAGATGTTCTCATCCATTTTAAGATATTGGAAAAAATAAAACCCCTCAAGTGAAAAAGAAAGAATTATGAACTCAAATTGTGTAATTATACATAATCTCTTTGACTCCAAGTTAGGGACATTGATTCACACTGGCTCAAGACCTATCCACTAATTTGTATGTTAAGTTGTCTAACACAGACTCTTAAGACTTTTCTATAGCATTTTCCGGTATTCCTAGGTGTTTGCATAAATTTTAATGCTTATTAATAATATTAGAGTTACAGTATGGGATGTAGCTTTGATACTTTTAATCTACAATTCTACTAATGTACAACGGTCACCTAAAGTTACCTCTTCTTAGTGTATGTTTTGCATATTCTTGACTATAGAATGAGATTTGCATTGCCAATGCATATCTGAGGCTTTATGTCTTCTTTATATTGTACAAATTTCACTCCTCACTTATTTCTCATAATTTGCCTTCAAGGTGTGTGTACAAGAAGGAAGTGTGAACTCTTCACACTGATGTAAAAAAGATCCCTATATACTCACAGATTAACCCTAAGCCTTATCAACAGTTTTTCATGTATTTTTTCTTAATAAAACTTGTAACCATTACTTCTTTCTACTGCAGTTGTTCTCAGGTTGGTTCCACATTTTCCCTTCCCAGTCCTTGTGAAGGAACAGCACCCTGCTCCTAGAACTTCTTATCCTCAAAACAATACTTGATTAAAAACTAATGTTAGATTAGCTTCATCACAGAATATGTTCCTTTTTTTTCATGCAAAAAAAGATATAAAATGTCTTAGGTATTTGTGATATAGGTAAATAACATGAATTCTGATGTGGAAAAACGTCTCAAAATGAAGGAAACACCCTGTTTTGAGTGGCCTTCTCAACCTGCTCCTAGTTACTCAAATCCATACCTCTATACCCTATGGAAAGGTTTGGATCAGTGGGTTTTTTTCCCTGTGTCCATCAAGTTTATGTCTACTGACAGTGAAAATGTCTACTGTATGGCAACAGACAATATGTGGCATGCTGAAACAACCTGCTCAGGCCCACAACACGCTTCAGAGAGGTCCTCAGAAAAACAAAAGGATATCCAGAAACAGACTGAATAAATGTTATGCATGGGAATACCAGTTATGTGATGCTTCAGTACTCAGAAGAGAACCTCCTCTTCACTCTCAACTATGAAAGCACAGGAAAGAATGCAAAGAAAAGAATTCCAGTGTCACAGTCCTGGTGAATAGGATGGGAAGATACTCACTTAAGAATTAAGAGGTCTTTATTTCAATTGGGATTATGCAAAAACTAGTTCTGAGTTTAGATTTTCTTCCTATCAGATGATGGAATCAAGTGCCCCCATTTCTTCAGTTTTATATCTTAACCTGTAAATATCATCCCTAAGGACAGTTCATCAAAGCTGATTTCATTTTTAAGTGGTTTCAGGAGAATGAACAAACAAAACTGTGCCCAGCTCTCCCTAAATGTAATTAATTCTCAAAATCTCTCCAGTCTTTGTTTCCTAAACTGAAATTTTTCTATACCCAGTACATGAAAGTTTCTTTAAAATTTGCTCCTCTCTGTTCCTGGCTGCGGGTATTTCAAGCCAGAGACGAGATCTCAAATACATCACCATGGCATAGAAATTTGCAACAATATATAAAAGTTTAATTTGCAGCTAGGCTGGTCTTACAGGTTAAGATCTTTAATTCATTCACATCAAGGCAATGTCACTGACCTCAGGGCAAGCATTTTAATATATACCACAGATCATTTCTCTTAGATCTGATCCTGAAGATGTCCACAGCTGCAAGAGTAATACACTGCTAAAGAGTGGTGAATTACAAGGTGTCCACTACTCTTCAGTTCTCATTGGAAAGAGAAGAAAATTACCCAATTCAGGAATTGGCTTTGCTTAAATATTATCTAGTCTTCAGGATAATATATAGGCACATGCACACAGTTTCATTACTCTTTGCCTCCTTGGCTGCCTATGAGCAAAATGTATACTTTGAAAAAGCTTCAGTCATCAATATGGGTAGCTTTTACACTTGAGTGAGATATGCTATAGCTGTGCCAAGCTTCAACAGTAACACTTTCTGGGCTGAGATTGTCTCCTCTTCTATGAACTATGTAAGGTTAAAAGTTTTCTTTTCCCTAAAAGCAATAGAGTGAGAAATGCAGATAAACAGCAGAAAATGAATAAAGCAAGGATGACAATGCCCAGATTTTTTGACCATTTCCATGTGATCAATCACATTTTAAAAATAACACTTCTTAGTACATCTACCTGGAAGGAGAAGATAAACGCTACACTATGCAAATGCCTAGTGAAGATGACTCAATGACTAAGAAACTCAAACACCAAAATTAAAGGCCTCAAATTATGGAATGTTCAACTAATAAAACCCATCATTTTCTTCCTCTTCTGTTGTCAACAGAAGGCAGCTCTGAAAAATAAAATGCTGTTTGGTTGTTCTTTAGCTTTACTTAGGCTGTAAATTATGTGCCTGAAGATATTTATTACTTACTGGATTAATTTGCCTGCGCATAAGAAAAGAGTTGGTTTGTCTTTGCAAAAGGAATTAAAGTTAAACTTTAAAAAGATTATGGAGCTACAAGGTGCAGTGTACTGGGTATTTTGTCTAAGACTTTGAAAAAATTCAAGGCTGTCTCTCATAAAGCATTCCAGAGGAACTAGCTTGTAGCTTGTGATTGCAAATATACATGAAAATAGGAAATAAGACTATCACTGACATTTCATGCATGAGCTCTACTTCAGAGAGGAGCTAAGAAGGAAAAAACAAAGCAAATAAAAGCCAGGATTTGTGTATATTTATTTTTCAGATGGTATGCTTTTACAATAAAAGTATGACAGCTCTAGTTGAAATTAGTTCTTATGGAACTAAATGATCTTAAGGTCCTTTCCAACACTAACCATTCTATGATTCTGTGATAGAATGAGATTAGATTTTGTCTGAGCTACTGTAAAGGTCCAGTAAGTGTTTGGAACAGACAGAAGTTTGTTAATGAGAGTCATAGGCTGGATGACATCCTAAAGGAACTAAGAACCCATATAAACTCAATTTCAGTGTAAACTGCAATATTTCAATCTTGGTATTCCTAAAAAAAGGAAAATACACATATGTCTATAAATAAAAGCAACAAGTACTTAAAGGAAATATACCTTAAGAGAGAATAAACAAAGAATAAAATCAATACCACACAAAAGAACCCCTGTGATATAGCAAAGATCAGTGTATGTATCTGCTTCTGTGAGACATCACCTGGAGCATTGTGTGCAGTTCTGGTGTCCTCAACATAAAAAGGACATGGAATTGTTGGAACAAGTCCAGAGGAGGCCACGAGGATGATCAGGGACTGGAGCATCTCCCATATGAAGACAGGCTGGGAAAGTTGGGGCTGTTCAGTCTGGAGAAGAGAAGGCTGCATGGAGACCTCATAGCAGCTTCCAGTATCTGAAGGGGGCCTATAGGGATGCTGGGGAGGGGCTCTTCATTAGGGGCTGTAGTGACAGGACAAGGGGTAACAGGTTCAAACTTAAACAGGGGAGGTTTAGATTGGATCTAAGGAAGAAATTCTTTCCTGTTAGGGTGGTGAGGCAGTGG
The DNA here is from genome assembly GCA_002631895.1 of Agapornis roseicollis. NCBI lineage: Eukaryota > Metazoa > Chordata > Aves > Psittaciformes > Psittacidae > Agapornis > Agapornis roseicollis. The sequence goes on along the minus strand of NDXB01012702.1, from coordinate 28,752 downwards.
ACTGGGTTGCCCAGGGAAGCTGTGAGTGCTCCATCCCTGGCAGTGTTCAATGCCAGGTTGGACGAAGCCTTGTGTGTCAATGTTTTAGTGTGAGGTGTCCCTGCTTATGGCAGGGGGTTGGAACTGGATGATCTTAAGGTCCTTTCCAACCCTAACTATTCTATGATTCTATGATTCTATGTATCTTAATCTCATGTAAGGCTAGCAAAATTTAATATCATATCATGTTGAAGCACTTACAGATTTCATTTGTCTTTTGATCAAATTTGAATATTCTCCTTCAGTATATTTTTGTTAATGTAGAAAAAGGTGGATTTAATTTTATTGTTTCTTTTTTGATGTTTTGCTTTTATTTGCCTCTGTAATCCACATTAAAAACCACACAACCATTTGGTTTCCTCTAATTCCCTGTCTTGAAGCCAGGTTACTGATGAACTCAAACACTTTTTCCTATTTGTTTATTGCTCCATCTGCCATTTACAGAGTCATGCAAGACTGAGATGGAAACTGCCTTTTAGATCATCTAATCCATCTGGAATGCTTCAGGCTTCCTAGAGGATGATTATGTCTTCATACCTCTTTTTGGTATTAGGATCTACTACTTTTCTCATAAAAATTTCTAGGCAAAAATGAAATTATGTGATTATTTTCAAATTTAATAAATATATTAATAATGAAAGAGTATGAAAATACTTCACATTGAACTCTTCATCCAGGGACCAGAAGACAACAGTACTATGGCATAAAATACAGATAAAATGATGAACAACCCAAAAAATTATTCCTAGCCTTTCTTCACCAGTAGTGATGAATGCATGTCTGCTATTTCTGTTTATATTCTGTGTTTACTAGGACAGGCTGCTAAAAGCAAGTAAATTGAAATACTAGTGTAAAGTGAAGTTTTGATTTTAAATCTGAAATCTTGTATTAGATACCTGGTTCATAAAAGCTTGTTAATCAAAATAAAGGCTACTAAAATCTATCACTATGCGCTTCCATTAAGCTCAACAATGTAGATGAAATTGAATGTCAGTGATTTCAAATTTAAATCCTTTAGCCTTCCTGTAGGCACTCAAATGAGGATGTGTTCTGTCTGTTTGATGCAGTGTCCAGGCTGCTGACCAGCTGAAGAAGATAAAACTATACTTCAAGTAACTTACTAAGTGGTGAATAACCAAGTGCCAGTATCACAAATTGGACAACCCTGAATAGCTTGAAGCCATGAGATATCCAATATAATATGATTGGGGTAGCTTGTACTTGGGGTTTGGGTTTTTTTCTTTCTTTCTTAAGGCTATAAATTTTAATTTTGTCCCTCTACAGCTGGAAAAAATCTGCAATTAAGAGTACATGAATTCAAGAGCCTCCTGTATCTGTATTCCTTCTTATACTGTTACAGACTTTAACAACACTGCATCTAAAATATAAGGACTATTTCTATTACTCTGAGTTTCATTGTAAAATGGTAAAATCCGAGCTACACTCATATGAATGAGTTAGTGGTGGAAAGGGAAGAAAAACCATAAGAAAATTGTAGCTCCTAGATAAAACCACCACTCCTGGTTTTTAAAGGGGGTTAAGTGAACAAGAAGTTACAGCCTGATGCAGGAGCAGTGAGTTAACTCTGATCAGTCCCTCTCTGGAACAAGAAGTAATATGTTTGTGTTAGTGTGGTGCCAAAGACAAATTAATTATCCCTGCTGAAGGGGAAGATTTATTAGCTCAAGCAGACCGACGCTTGTGTGATTATTCTGTTTTTAGGACACAAGAACGTAAGTATGGTTGTGTTTGGCCATAGCAAACCCCATTTAACTCAGCACCCTGCCTACAACAGGGGCCAATAGTGGTTGTACAGAAATTATATAGGAGTTAGAAACCATGTCATATTCCTAGCATACGCCCCTAGACACCAGCTAAGTGGAGACCTCATAGCAGCCTTCCAGAGAAGGGGAACTACAGGGATGCTGGAGAGGGACTCTTCATCAGGGACTGTAGCAACAGGACAAGGGGAGATGGGTTCAAGCTTAAACAGGGGAGATTCAGGTTAGATATAAGGAAAAAATTCTTTATTGTGAAGGCGGTGATGCACTGGAATAGGCTGCCCAAGAAGTGGTGAATGCACCATCCCTGGCAGTGTTCTAGGTCAGGTTGCATGGGGCTTTGAGCAACCTGGTCTAGAGGAAGGCATCTCTGAACACAACAGGGGGTTGGAATTGGATGGTTTTAAAGTCCTTTCCAACTCAAACAATTCTATGATTCTAAGATTCTAACTGTGGGTCAGGGTCTTTGCAAGCCATGGGTTATATATTCACGTTTCAGATCCCAGATTGTACCTAGCCAGGAGCACAGCCATACATCCAGAGGTAAGCTGAGGATTTCCTCACCAAAACAAGTTCATGATGCATATATGTCTTCAATGTCTCAACTGCAGTCAAACTGGAAACAGTGTTTAAAATGCTTACTAAACTAACAAATTATCATACCTAAATTTAATTAAATGTAAACAGTGCTCCAAAAATGATCCCTAAATTAAAGTGTCCATGTAAAACATGGCTTAGCTTACAAGAAAGTATTTAGATTAATATGCTATACTGAAAAAGCTTGCTTGTGTTCCTAATCATATAATAGATATTAATCATAGGTGACTGCTTTTTGAATTACCACAAGCACAATTCCATGCCAATTAGTTCAATTAAAATGAATTAATCAGTTACTTGTTCCTTTATTTTGCTTTTATTCACCTTTTTTTTTTCCCCCAAGCCAAAGTTAGACCCTACCCTTCATGCTTGGGGTCAAAAAGCGTTAGTGATACTACCACGAAACTCCTTGACACTAAAATGAAAGCTTGAATCTACCTGTCTTCCACCTCTGTGATGCTTTGAGTAGTAAACAGAAACACTAACAACAGAGGGTGACAGAGCAGACTAGCTATAAATGTTGTATTTAGCATCAAAATATTAGGTAGAATTTAATACTAAATAAGCAAATTTACTAAGCATGTGTAAGGACAAATAGCATAGCTGCCCTACAGTGCTATCGCCAGGACTGATTACTAATTCTCATTGGCCAGACTATTTGGCAAAGTATATCTACTAGAGATATGGTCAGTAATTATACCTATAGTAGTACAAAAAGTATGGTGCAAGGAATGACTGATAACTGCCTGGACTGTTCAGTTCTCCGTTTATATCTCATTTACAGAAAATGGTGTAAGTGGAAGCAAACACTAAAACCTGATCATAATAGGCAATTTGGATATATTCTTGTATTTTGCAGAGGGAAGGGCAAATTAAACTGTGTGAATATGAATTGTTCCATGCCTTTTGGCCCCTGGGTGAAAACCCAGGTGCTGCTCAGTTTTATTTGTACTGCAGTTGCAGATGGTTCTGGATGTTTTGTTTGTTTGAGAGCTCTTGCTTTTTGCTTTCTGCTGAATTTTTGTGCCACTTGTTTGAATAACCCAAGGTAATTTGATAGAATTGCTCTGTAAGCACAACTGTGCTTAAACAGGTTTTTCCTGGCACAAAAGGCAACTGGTGATGTGCTTTTGACATGCTTTGAAATGGCAAAGATTTGCTAGCAGAACTTTTGCAATATAGATGTGGTAATTAGTGTTCTGATTAGGTTTTGGCAGCTACAGAAAAGCAGGGTACAGTGAGCACTTCTAAAGAGTTTGTCGACTAGTTAAAGAGCTATTTTGCTATTGTTGTGGTCAGCAATTGCGCTACAAAATACTGACACAGTCCTTCTCTAGACAACTGGAAATTGTCTTAGTTTATTGTGTGCTCATACAAAGTCAACAACTGTAGAATCCGAATTAAATTTGGCAATCTGTAAATTACAGAGAATCACAGATCTCTGGAAAAAGGAGGATGCTTTGTACCCCATGGAATTTTATTGTGGGACAATCTCTCATGATAGAAAATGTGAAGAACATTGTATAGGCTTTTTCCTGGGTAGGAAACAGCCAAATCAAAATTGGACCACTTCAGATGCAATGGTGCCTCTGTCACAGGAAAGTGACAAAAAAAATGGGAAGCAAACCAAAGCGGTTTATGCATGGTTATTTACATAGCTGAACATCCAGCTGAAGGAATAATCACCTGTGAAAAATGCTAGTCTTGATGAAATTCAGTAACAGGTTTTTTTCCACAGGCATTAAAACTTTTTACTGGCTAAATTTGTGTCCTAGTCACAGTGTCATATATCTGGAAAAAAATAATTAGAAGTATGAAGTAGTTGGGAAATGGTAAAAATTGAGGTTATATTTTTAAGAAAATTGATTCTTTCTAGTAATTAGCACTATGAAGCAGGAAATGTGTAAGCATGTTGTTTCAGTCCAACTGAAATTGAAAGAGAAATGCATTTATTTCATATATTCATACAGATTTGGGTTTTGAAACACAGTTCACTTATATCTGTGCAGATGAACTCAGGTGAGCATCTGAATCTGCGATTATATGATCTGTGGCTCATCCATCTTCTGACAAGTTGTTGTCTCCTGAACAGACTGCAGATTACCTACTTGAGTTTGTCTGGCAAGACCTAAATCATTTAGCAGCTTGCTAAGGCATCAGGGGTGCTGCGATGCACACAGATTTAAGTGTCAAGCAGACATATCTAACCACATATTTCCAGTCTTACTGTCTGCGTGGACAGCATGAGAAGTCCTGAGGAGGTCTCAGTGGTGGGTCTCAAGGTGCAGCATAGAGATACAGGGAGATGATATCTACAGTGGTTGCTCTGCTGATTCAGAGGTAGCTATCATTATTCTAAATTAACTCTCTGTTGAAGATAAAGGCATTTGGAGGCTTCAAGGGTGCAATCTGACTTGGATATATGACTGTGCTACATCAGGGTGCTGAAACTATTTTAGCACAATTTTCTCACATGTTATAGTCATAGAATCATAGAAGCATAGAATAGCTAGGGCTGGAAGGGACCTTAAGATCATCCAGTTCCAACCCCCCTGCCATAAGCAGGGACACCTCACACTAAACCATGGCACCCAAAGCTTCATCCAATCTGGCCTTGAACACTGCCAGGGATGGAGCACTCACAACCTCCCTGGGCAACCCATTCCAGCATCTCACCACCCTAACAGGAAAGAATTTCTTCCTATAGTCATACACCTAATCTCCAACTCTCTAATATAGTGAATACAGAAAAAAATCTGTAGTTTGCTCACAAGAGGGCTACCAGCGAGGGAAACTGATCTTTTGTTTATCATATTCAGTACAGGTTCTTTCTGCATGGCCATAGGGATTTCCAAAGACATTTTACAGCTAGAGTACAACTTCCTTTTGCAAGACACAAATTTGCAGTGTATTTCCAGTCTTCTTTGCAAATCCTTTATCAGTGTACAGGAGGAAATGCATTCCCGTACTTTCTATATAAAATATGACAAGTGCTAATTAGTTTTTCTGTTTGTAATATTTTAAATTACTTAGAAGCATATTTTGTTTAAAGAACTTACACCAAACCGACACTTTGCTGGGAGCATGATTTGTACTGACAGATGGTGGGATGGTTTTTGTTTCTTTCTTCCCTCCTTTCAGGGTCTCCATTAAGCATGACAGACATTTCAAGGCCAAAACCCCAATGGTTTCCCAAGTTTATACGGAATAGAGGCATGAAATAGAATTAAGTAGGACTCAAATCTGCTTTCACTGGCTTAACTCCTCTTGACTAAGCAGAGCCTTGATCTGGAAGGCGATCAGTGAAAAGGTAGCAGTATAAATGAACTTCTACATCAAGTAAGGCTGGTTTTCTATGAACATCTTGTGGTGTTTTCAGAGCAGATTTGGGCAGGTGTTGTTTGCCCACTAACTTCTGGGCCTAATTCCATAGCAAAATAACTGCAAGAGCAGTTATCTCCCTCCCCACACTGTTGCTGCATTTGGCCTAATACGCTCCATAGGATTTGCACCTGCCTTGCCCAGATTTAAATCTGGTTTTGGCCCTCCTGTGAGTTTTGTACCATCTGCATTGACTCCTTTTAGCATCAGTGTGGTTTTACCAGGGCTGCCTGAATCCACAAAGCTTTTGGAAATGCATTCCTGAGCCCTGGGGAACACCACTGAAGTTGCATCAGAGGTGGATTTACTTTCCTCCTCTCCCCACAAGGTCACTGTGGACCAGTGATGTCAGAAAAAGGGTTTTTTTTTCATCTAGCTATTGTATACTTATGCTTTCTGGCCGTCTTATGTAGTATTTCCTTTCCATATTTGAAGATGTAATCTATTTCATTTTCTAAATCTCTCCTTGTGTGGAGTATGTAACAATAAACAAGCTCTTCGGTATTGCCTAATCTGAATTGGATCTGTCACATCTGGAGAACCACAGTTCACTGCCTTTTTCAAGAGCGTGTTTTTGTCTTTGGAGATCCATAAAATAATAGAAAAATGGGTGTGAATAGCAAATGGTGAATGGCAAAGTGCCTGGTCTGATTAAGACAGACCAACTGCATAGAAATTGCCCTGAAAAACACAGCCAAGAGGTTCACAATTCAGTGAAGCCGGGGAATATAAAAGCTCTTAACACTCTATAATGCAGTGGAAAACAATCAGTCTTTGTCAATACAGAAACACTTATTTAAGTAGCCAGAATATTCAAAGGAAGGAACTTCTTTGCTCCTTTTTCATTTAAAGAAGAAACATCTAAATAGGATTTCTTTAATAATCATCATATCCTTGCCAAATAGTGTGCCTTAGCTGGAAATAAGGCTGATAGAAAATATAAAAGCAGTGAGGAGAATTGTGTGAGTATAAGATGGGGGGGAAAAAAAAGTATTAAATTGATTGGAAGATATGCATAAAGCATGTTATAGAAACAGGGTTTCACACAGTCATAGAATCATAGAATCATAGAATAGTTAGGGTTGGAAAGAACCTTAAGATCATCCAGTTCCAACCCCTCTGCCATAAGCAGGGACACCTCACACTAAACCATGTCACCCAAAGCTTCATCCAACCTGACCTTTGCTAGGACTTCTCTGTACATATCTGTAAAGTGCTAACTTTTCCATCTTGCCTTTCCAGAAATTGTCTCTTTAAATGTGTAAAGATCAGACAACTGTAGCTTAAAATTTGTTATTTTACAATCTTACGTAATTATATTAATATGTACTTGCATTTTATATTATTCTGACTGATGCATTTTTATCTGTCCTTCCATTCTCATGGGGCTTGGTTGCTTTGTTAGTTCTGATTTTGGGTTTTGCCTTTGAGGATTAAAGTTTCATGCTGGTTAGTGTTTGCTCATATCTCAGTAGTCTACAGATTTCCCATGCTGTGGACAGGAAGGCTGTGAAAGCATGGGTGGATAACATTACTTTATAAGAAACATTTCAAAGGATAATCATGTTGACTCTCCGAGAGCCTGATCCATGCACAGTGCTTTCTTGTCAGCAAGAATTTCTCTGTAGGTCTTAATTAGATTTAGATCACAGCCCACATCCATGAAGTGATTTCTAAAATCATGAGTATAGATAAGCTAAAACTGTTTATGGCGATTTAACAAGTGACTTTATATGCACTGAATGAAAGTAGAGAGCAAATTAAAACCAATCATGATAGTAATAGTGTTCAGTTTGTTTTGGTTTTCAAAATGTCCACATGAGTTGATAGCCAAATAAGTGCCAGTGTATTTTAGAGGTATGGGTTGCTGAGAGCAGGAATGATTCCTGGTGAGTCAATGGCAGAGCAAAGATAAGGAGTCTTAGATCCCTAATTCCTGACTTTCCTGGTGATTTTAATCCATAATGCTCCAGCAAGTTGTTTTTAGCATTGAAACCAAATTACAAAGGAAGCACTGTAGGCAGAAAGCTGTAATTAAATGGGGCAAAATAAAGGGTTTTCTGCATTTGAGAGAGACTGCATACTACACAAAACAGGCAAAGGGGAGGTCATGTTAATTTGCCAATTAGAACTAATAATTTCATTATTTGTACAAACAGAAATCCTAAAACCTAATGGGAGAAAAAACTCAATAGATCAGTGTGAAGGAAAATGTGAAGAAGCAGACTGAGCTTTCTCCAGCAATTTGCTAACTTGATTCTCTGTGAAGATTTTGTCTTCCAAAGCCTGAATAAGCACAGTACTTATGCAAACTTTTCTAAAAGTTGTTGTTATCTCAGTGACAAAACCCCACTACTTATTTTGAGTTCTTAGATTTTCCAAATGGGGCTGATTAGATTTATAAGTGCTCATTTACCATCTGATATATTGTTTCCTAATTTGCTTTAGAAAGACTTGCTATCATGGAAAAAGCCTGTCAAGCACCAAGTGGAAGGATTGCTCAAAACTGTATGGAAGGCTGTCTTAGATCCATCAAAAATCTTACAGTCTTTAAGATGTCCTTGGAAACTCTTGAAAGAAGAACCAAGAAGTTTGCAGATGTGAGAAAATGAAGACAGTTGAATCATCTCTTCTTGCATGACACAACACACATCTGATGTTGTTTGACTGCCTGATATCACACTTGCATAATGTCAACACAAGGAATTAAGGCATGATGTTGTCAAAAAGCATCAGTATTGATTGTAGACTTGAACATGGAAAGACAAGTATTAATGTGTACACAAGACAAGCTATTTGGGACTGTAGTGACAGCACAAGAGGTAATGGGTTAAAACTTAAACAGGGGAAGTTTAATTTGGATATAAGGAAGAAATTCTTTCCTGTTAGGGTGGTGAGGCACTGGACTGGGTTGCCCAAGGAAGTTGTGAGTGCTCCATCCCTGGCAGTGTTCAAGGCCAGGTTGGACAAAGCCTTGGGTGACATGGTTTAGTGTGGGGTGTCCCTGCCTGTGGCAGGGGGTTGGAACTAGATGATCTTAAGGTCCTTTCCAACCCTAACTATTCTATGATTCTATGATTCTATTTATATATTCCCAGTAACGGGATATAGTCAGTGCTATTCCATAGAAAATACTAGAAACCTTACAGACTTAAGCAAGATAATGCTCTTTTCTCTATTAAATTTGTAAAGCATCCTAGACCAAGAAATTATTTTATGGCCATGTCAAATAAGAAACTGATCTGTTGTAAACTAGCCCATCCCTTATATATATCAAGGGTAATTAATTTTCAGGATCCATCTTCAGGTTTTCCTCAACATACCATTTAAACATGTGTTGTATTGCTTCCAATAACACTGCTAGGAAGTGTTCGCATATTTACTGGTATCTGTACAGCAATGTTGGAGGGATGGATGATCCCTACCTCCAAAAGTTTGCTGCACTTACAAACTTTGGGGATAACTTTATGTAAGGAACAGAGGAGTTCAAACAGTGAGTGCTGATTTTTTTATTACATTCAGTTCGAAAAGGAAAAGTACTTTCACAAAATTCTAGCTTGGGTTATCCTTTTACTGAATAGGTAGCTTTCAGCAAATGAAATGTCTAAATGATTTCACATACTTGCATTCTGATAATAGGCTTAATAAAGATGGTTTTAAAAGCACCAGAAGAATAAAACATCTGTGAAAAGTGAGGAGGTTTATTGCATGAAAAGAGAAACTATTGCTTACAGAGTTTAACCAATGAATAATCAAAAGTAGGCAGTTATCATGTGATAACAAATTTAACTGAAATAGATTGGTAAGCACAAAAAGAAATAAAAATAAAAAATTACTTCATCACGAAAGTAAAAGAAAAATCTCAAATTATGTTTCTGAAGAACTGAGAAAAAGTGATATTGAATTCTGTCTGCAAACCTTTCCCTTGGTCACCCCTTATTAAAGTGACAAAGGGAAATATCACACCTTATGTTATGTGCTCAGAATCACACCTCCTGCAGCTGAACTTCTGACAGAAATGGGTTCTGACAGTATTTAGGGTTGCCACAAAAGGAATTGATGAAAAATACTTCTGGAAAATTCTGAGACTGAAGGAATACTTAGACCCTGATTTGGAATGTTCTGAGCTTTGAGACATGAAAGAAAAAGAGAGGCATAAGCATATTACTATTCAGACTGCAGTTGCATCAACCCATTATCCTGTTCCCATTGGTGGTACCACCCAGAGTCTTCTGACAGATGTGTAAGGAATTTTAACACACTCATTGGGAAAGTTTCGTGTTAACTATTCTCAGTAATTGCCTCTTGCTCAGAAACCAAATGTGTTATTGCACGCAGAAAGTTTGCTTGCTTGTTTTAAGCCAATTGCAACAACGTGTGCTGTGACTTCAGATGGCCTCATAGAATGTTAGAGATGCCCAAGACTCCCAAGGTAGAGTTTGGTTATTGAAAATATGATTATTTCCTAATAAACATAGCAAAGTTCTGGCACAGATAATAAAATAGCTGCAGAACTATCAGCTTTGTGGCTGTATTGGTCAGCTTGAACAACTATTTTAATAGTCTCACTGCAGCAATTTCACTACAGATATGGAATATTAAAGTAGCATTTATGGTGTTAGGCTTTTTTCTTAATCTCAAGAAGGAAGCAGAGGGAAAGATTATGACCAGCATTACATTAAAACATTTTTTTATTAATTAGAACTTAAGGATCTCATCTGTGTTTCTGTCTCAGTAATACCACGGGGTACTTCCAGGTTTATAATGCATGAGGCTTTTTAACTTCTGAAGATCGATGTAATGCTGATACAACCTTTGAGAATAAGAAGGATTATAAGGAATTCACCACAGGGAAAAAAGTGCTAGAAGAAGAGGAGGAAAGGGGTGGAAAAAGCATGAAAATATCTCAGGATAGAACAAAGCAAAGAGCTACTGAATTTCTGCTGTCTGGAAGCCTTAGGTCTCTGCTCCTCCTGAAGTACTCTGGAGGAATATTGGGCCAAATTGTTGCTAATCTACCTTCCTTTTACTGTTAGCATTGATCTCTCCCTTAAGAAATAGTAGATGAAGAAGAGGTATGGCTCATATTGCAGCTTGTGAACATAAAATTACCTTTCCACGAATGGACCCAGATTACTTTGGCAAGTTTGCAAGCTGCCCATAAGAAGTGCTTTTGCCCCATTGCCGGACTGAAATATGGATTTTATATCCAAATAAATTGCAATAATAGCTATTCACAAAAATGAAGCACATTTATATTATTGATCTGTTTCTTGGAGGGATGGCAAAAATGCTGCTGCATGCTATTTGTTTCTGTTGTTTTTTTCTGCTTTGTTTCATTTGTTTGAAACCTGCAGAACTTTAAATCATGTGAACATTAAATAATATTTCATTTTAATGTAACATATAGAGGACGGCAAACCTATAAAACTCTATCATTCTTTTTTCTTTAACATGACAGATTTTTTTTATCCTATTTTGTGTAGAAAACATTATTTTGAAGAGAAAGGACAGACTAGGTAGGCACTCCTACAAAACATTCAGCAGTTAACCATAAATATGGTGCCAAGTTCTCAACCAATGCAGTGAAGCTATGGTGAAATATGATGTCTGGAAGAGAATCGTGGAGTAGGAGCTTTGAGCTGTGGGGTACTCAAAACATATACTAGAAGTGTCTAAGGTTTCTCTAGTAAGGTTTTGATGTCTTAGAATTCTGACAATGAAGAAACCCTCAATCTCAGAAATGTTTAACACTTAAATCAAGCACCCAGCTGGTAAATGAATGCCTATGGAGTTAATAATGTCTTGTAAAACAGAAGAATTATCCATGCTTTAAGGTGGGACAACTAGATCAGACCTCACAAAACATAATCTGTCTTATTCAATGCAGCTTCATTATATATTGCATATGTTGGATCAGGGAGACTAGTGAGTCCTTCACTGCTTATGCATAAACACTGAAAGGAAGGTTTTCTTTTCCAAATCATTATTCTTACTACTAGCCTAGAATATTTATGATGCTTTTTGTACCTGACCTAACTCAAGTTCCCTTGTGTGACTCCTGGACTATAGCATTCATAGAGAAATCTGTTTACAGAATCAAGAGCTTAGTTCTGCGATGTGCATTCCTGCTGTTATTGCCAAGCACAGCCAGCTTTTATTATCTCAGTGGCAAAATATAGCACTTGGTACTTGGATGAACCTGTCTGTGCTTGGAAAGTCTGATTGCTGATTCAGTTTCGCTGTAACAATATACTTGCACTCTAAAAGAGTGATGTGGTTTAGCTGGAGATACTGATTCAAATTAGTGAGTGCTTCAGCACTGATTTCATTAGCCACTGGATCAGGCCTTTTGAGCTAGGACTGATGAGTACGAAATATTTACTTGCCATCACTTGGACATGTAACTGATCTGAGAGGTCTTCCGGGAAGGCAGCACAATGGGCAAGCAGCAGAGTTTGAAATGAAACCTGGATTACAGAAAACACTACTGTTTTCCTTTGATTATTGAATTTGCAGTTTCAGCATGTGTTTATTTGTGTCTGTGTAGCAAATTTACTGTTGATAAAATAACTACTAAAGCTTAAGAAATGAGAATAAAACAAGTTCCTTACAGAAAATGTGCATGAGATGCTTAGAAAGCACTGGGGGCTATGAATAAAATCTCAGATGAGAGATACATACTTATCATATCAAAAAAACAGATGGAACAACAGAATGCATGCAAATTCCCTTATGAAATTCATATATATGTTGAAATATATATATTTCACAGCATCACATACCCCCAGAATAGACAGTTTTCCTACAAGATGAAACAGAAATTAAGGTGACGAACGAGTCATTAAACCCTGCAGATAGGAAAAGAAACAACTCATGGTAATTAAACCCAAAGAAGACCACGAAAGTACCTTGGTATCATAGAACTAAAACTATTTGGAAAGGATCTGGAAGTATATTCTCCAATATCTATTTCTCAATATTAAATGAAGTTTGATGGTAATAAACATAAGTTATACAGGGTGAAAAGAGAGGGATAGTGATAGGGGACCTCATAAAGTTAAATGTGTTCATTAAAGAAAGATCCCTTGGCACCCCGAGAGGCATTTCACCGTTCAATGGATATTGGCCTCAAGAGGATAGAGAGATGTTAAATGCATGACAACCAGGACAGAAATATGACAATTCTAATGCATTAAACAGATCAAGTGGCCCAGCCTCTTCTGAGCTGCTATACACTGCTCCTGACCACCATTCCCCAAACCACCAAAGGCATCTATAGCATACAATGAAAATGATTAGGGTCATGGAAAAACTCCTTATGAAAAGGAAGTGTAAAACTCACATTAGTTACCTTTGCAAGCAATTTAGCACTTGGGAACTTAATAAAAATGTTTGCTATTGGAAAACAGCAATGGAGCTTCCAGTTCCGTGATACAGTAACAGAGACAACCAGTGAATTTCAAAGGCGGCAGGTTTGGGATTGATGAAAAGGAAGGAACATTTCACACAAAGCATTATCAAATTGTAAAACTACTTGCCCTACACTGCAGTGAAAGAAAATACTTGGAGAGATTCAGGAGGGATCTGCCTTTCTGTATTGTTAGCAAAGATATTTAACATCTAATAGCTCACTCCAAACAAGAAAATACTGCTGGAGGAGAATAATATCGTGCCTGATGTCAATCAGTCATTTACTGATTTTACCACGCAGGCTGAGACCAGCAAAGCAGAGGGATTACTCCACACCTGCTTTCCCTGGGGGCTTCATGAAACATCTGGTGCTTCACGAGTGATGTAGCTTACTGGTCCATATGCTTATTGGTTCAGATACAGTTAGATTGTGCTTAGGATCCAAAAGAAATGAAATAACAATGAAGTCCTGAAGCCAAATGTTTCAGAGTGCTCTAGTAAAAGCTGATTTAAGGCCGTGGGGATGAGATTCTGCAGCACACTTTATTTATTGCCTCATCAGCACAGTGGGAAGGATTTGAATGATGTCAATGACTGTAGCCCATCACTTGCATTCATCTGATGCTTTGCTGTCCAGGAGCCAGAAAACTCCTATGGAGCCATTCCATCTGCGCTCTTTTTAAACACCTGATGGTTTCGTTGTCAAATTTACCTGCAAATGAAGCACTGCTGGAGAATTTCCCCAATTTGATAAGATCTTGTTGCAAATCTTTGAAATTAACAAAGGGGGAGGAAAATAAACGTTTTTGGACAGTCTTTCAAAACAATACAGAGAACAGGAATTCACCCAGTTGCTTTTTCTGTTCTTGTTAGTAGTACTACTGATGGGGTACCTGTGCACTTGATGAATTTTGCTGGTTAAAATGTGTCCCATGATGTTTCATTACGCATTTCATCCCCCAAAAGTTGCACATAGGTCTCAGATCCTGGTTTATAACATTTTCCTGCTACGTTTGATCTTCTGGTATGGTCCTGGGAATACCAGAGAGCTTATATGAAAAAAGAAAAAATAAATAACACGGTGGATAGAGCTTGAACCGTTATCCCCAATATAATTAAACTGTGTGCCATATATACTCCTAGTTATTAGATACTTACAGAATCCTCTAGAACTTTTTATATTTAACTTTGACTCATTTTACCATCCATTTACTCATGTTTTCCCAGATTTATTTGACTATGCACTGCATATAGTGACGACTTCATCTCAGGAGGAATCAACTAGCGGTGTATTCTTTCCTAGTGACATTGTTTTTTCTTGTTTTGATGAACTTCTGCCTTCTGAGAGAAGAGAGAAAACTGAGAACAAAGTATTTCATTTTCAAAACTCATTTTTGTTCTTTGTAGTTAGTCAATACTTTTCATTAAACTGTTATTGAAGCAAAACTATTTATTGAACTTTCAGGCTGAGAAAATGACCGCTTTTGGATAAAGACAGAAAAGTCGTAACCACAATGGCCAACATTCAATAAAAATAATACTGCAATCTTCAAAAATTAAAAATATTTTCCAGACAAAACAAGATAAATGGTTCTGACATCGAATGTTTGAGCAGAAACTGTACTTATTGTAGGAAAAACTTGTTTTAAATAGAAATAATTTTTCCAGAAAACATCTCAGTCTGTACTTCTAAATTCATCAAAAAATACCCTTTTTACTTTACTCATGATATTTTCCAATACATATCAGGAAACACAGAATAATTTTAACCCATGCAAAGTCTACTAAATTGTGATAACTGTTTATATTTAAGAAGGAATTAATCTGCTTAATGCAGCCACTAAAATTATGCCTACATTTGGAGGTGCCCATGTCTTGGCTTTGCTCTGCTCGTTCTTTTTAGTACTGGGAGAGAAGTTAAGCCTGTATGGAAGTTCTCCAGTTTCATCATGACCTCCTATTAATTAATATGCCCTGCAGAAAAGAATGGGCTGAAACCTGACAGTGCAATAATGCATCAATACAGCTAACAACTAGAGCTGAATTGAGTCTGTTCAAAAGAGAGGATTTTTCAACCTTCACAACCACCTATTTAAACTTACCTTGCAAACAAATAAGGGCAAGAAAATCAAAGATCATCAGGAAAATCAAGTTGTCAGCATAACCCAGAGAGTCTTGTGAGGGCTTGAATCCGCTGTCAAAGTATTACACATCACTTGAGGCACCTTAACTGTCTGTGCATGTTTTTAGCTTGTAGCTAATCTGAGATAATTGGACTAAAACTAAATTGAATTAGCCTGCAATAGCCCGACTAATAGGACACACATGGACAGTCACTGTGGCTCACCTAGACTGGTAACTGGTTGAGCTGAGATAATTTGTTCATCTTTGTGAGCCTTGGGAAGCAAGTGTCAACCTTGGTGACCCTTCAAACTAAACAAGGCTTAAATGTATTCTATGAATAATCCTGCACTTCCAGAGTAATGGACTGAATGATTCAATTTGACTTTTTAATTTCTTGACTGTTATGAATTTCTGAGAATGGCTTCCCTTTAGCCTCCTTCCTAAATCAGTGCAAGAGGACGGTCCTAGACCATATCTCAGAAGGGTTTTATAGCCTATCTTACAAGCAACTTGAGCATGTGCCCTTTCTGTCATAGTAGCCAACTACTGTGACATCCACTGAGTGCTTTATGCCTCACTGGCAGATCTGATAAACAGAGGAGACACAAAAGAAAAGCTACAGATTGGAAGCCAGAGGCTTTTGTGTATTGCATAGCAATACAGCTTACATCTGTGATGGGCCTGGATTGAACCACTCATTGTGAGCAGAAGTGCTGAAATACATACTTATTTAGGGCAAGTATCCCTTCTTAAGATAACAAAGTGCTTATTGCTGGAAAAAAACTTAGAAGCCTGCCTGAGGTCTTACGGCTTTTGGATTTACTTTTGTGCAATGACCTGCACACTGACAGGCTTTTGATAGAAAGTTTGCTGAAAAGTTTCCCAGAGTCTGGCAGAGTGCACTGCAGTCTGTTACTGTCACCTGCTGGAATGCCAGAGCAGAGAGATTTCCTACCTCAAAAGGTAAAATCACCTCTTATGGCAGGAACCATGTTGCATGGCCATGGCTTTTCCAAACTTCAACCTGAAAAGAAGTTTAAAAGTTTTTCCTCTTGCTGTTCTGATTCAATGTCTCTGGAAATGACTTCTTCCAAAGGTTGGTTACATCTTCCACTTTACCCATGTCCAGGTTTTTTCCTTTCCTAGTACTGTTATTTCATATTCAAGCAGATAACTTTGTAGCATGCATTTGAAGATACATGTGCTTTTATGCATGTTAAATGGGATATTAAGTTAGTTATGGGGTACAAAGCCCATATGTGTTTGCTTTGCTAGTGAGGAGATAATCTAAATGTTCAGTGCCATGTACAAAACTATTTTCTATCACCTTGTGTCCTGGGTTCAGCAGTTGCAGTCAGTTTTTCTTCTCTTTAGTAGCTGTGTTTTGACTTAACCCGGGAACAAGGCTGATAAGGCCGATGTTTTTGGTTGTTGCTGAGCGATGTTTGCCCTCACCAAGGACTTTGTGAGCCTCATGCTCTGCCGGGGAGGAGGGGAAGCCGGGAGGAAAGAGGGACAGGACTGTACTGACAGGACCAAACTGACCAAAGAGGTATTCCATACCATAGCACGTCATGCCCAGGAGGTAAATGGGAGTGACCTGGAAGGCCTAGTTCTCTCAGGGTGGTTGGAAGAGGCGGTCAGTCAGCACTCGGTTGGTGGTGTGTCGTGAGTTATCTGTCGGTGGTTGATGGGATGCTGTATTTTTTTCCTTTATCATTATTATTATTGGTGGTAGCAGCAGTGATTTGTGTTATACCTTAGTTACTAAACTGTTCTTATCTCAACCTGTGGAAGTTGCATTCTTTTGATTCTCCCCCATCTCTCTGGAAGCAGGGGAGGGCAAGAAATGGGGTTTGAGTGAGTGAACAAGCTGCCTGGTTGGTTGGGTTTAAACCACGACACCTTGTTTTTCTTATTATGGCCAGTAATCTCTTTAGAGTTGTAGACTCAAATTATTTTGGTAATGCTGTTTCCTTAGAGAAAGGAGGATCAAAAGGAAAGATGCAGAGAGTTTGTAACTTCAATAATGCTGAAAAAACACTGGTGAAAAAACAAAGCAAACCTCTATTTAATTGTGTAGTATATATTCAATCTGATGTATGGAATAAGAACTCTTTTACTGAAAGTTATCAAACCAACAGGCTGGTATCCAGTCCTCCATTAAAAAAGAAAGGTGTTTAGAAAAGAGATCCCAATTGTCTTAGACACCTGTCTTTGCACTGGATGAATCACCCTTTGGAGCCTTTATCTCCTTTTGGCTAGATTCTTCAGATTTGAAAAGCTAAAACTGCAACAAAGCCCAACTGGAAGAGTTCATATTTTCCTATACCAGCCTTCTTAGTTGTTCATGTTTGGACCTTAAATGACTTAGATTGATGCCCCCAGCTCTCAGTTTCCCTAGGAATGTTACTGTATTAACAAGCTAGTTTAGATCCTATGAGATTATTTTTATTTTCCATTGAGTCTCTCCTTACATAATAGATAGTCACATTGGGAGCACGTCCTGTGTTTTTTGCCTGAGGGCACTGCAAGGGAATTTATGCCATTGCTCAAAGTTCTACTGAAATAAATAACTTAGGGGAAGTTCAGGTTAGATGCATGATGTTCCTTACTGTGAGGGTGGTGAAGCACTGGAGGGTGGTGAGGCACTGGAATGGGTTGCCCAAAGAAGTGGTAAATGCTCCATCCCTGGCAGTGTTCAAGGCCAGGTTGGACAGAGCCTTGGGTGCCATGGTTTAGTGTGAGGTGTCCCTGCCCATGGCAGGGGGGTTGGAACTGGATGGTCCTTTCCAACCCAAACCATTCTATGATTCTACAGAATAAGCCTTCTCTTTTTTGTACTGCAGACAACTTATCAAGAGGAAAACCTTGAGTAAGACTTTTTAGAGTCCTCTGTTGAAGATTTGCCGCTAATCTGCTCTAGCATTACCTCTAGCATTACAATGCTATGCAAGAAGTACTTCCCTTTCTGATTTCCTTTTTTTTTTTTCCTTTTCTAATTCTATCTATATCAAAGAAAAGAAAGGAAAAATCCAGTCATGGATTGCAGTGGGAGAAAAGGCTTCGCTTCAATTATGCATAATGTGATTTCACAGAAACTATATCATGCGTTCGCTTATTCTTGTTTCGCTGCTTTTAACATGATATAAAATGGAGACAAGGATATTATAAGTGCATGTGCTGGTGATATTTCTGCAGATGGGAAGAGACTGAGAGTGGTTAGCTGAATCTGTATTTCTGGAAATAATTGCTTCATTACTTGAACGAGTTACATGGAGCTGAGCTGATGTGATTCTCCATCTGTTTCTGTTCATTTATTGAAGTAGTGCCACTGGACATTAAATAAGTAAGAGCTGTATGCAGTCAGTGCAAGAAACTCAAAGAAGTCAATATGAAAGTGCTGAGGCTGTGGCTTATGTTTCAGTGAGACAAGGACAGGTTTGGTGGGCAAAGTACAAGCTTTGTATTTTTGATATGTGAGCTGAATTTTCAGCACTACCTCAGACCTCTTATACAGCTTCATGCACAATGTAACTGCTCTGGACCTTCAAACTACAGGTGTAAAATGGGAATTGTAAAGGTGATTATTGGTTTCCATTTCATTGTATGTATCTAATTAAGTTTCCAGGATTAAGGATTTCCCCTTTGTTCATCTATGTAGCCTTGCATAGGCCTATGTACAACCCCTTGCCTAGTGAGGGATGGATCTCTGTCAGTACTTGCTGATAGCATTTATTGAATTAAGATTATTATTAAGTGTTTAAGTAAGATATCAATTCTATCTTATGCAAGCCTTATGGATTTTTAGTAAAATCATTATTCCAGGGTCTCTGAAATAGATCTGTATGAACCTTTTCTAATTAATTCTTCTGACTTCAACTTCTCTGTCTATGATATTGCATGCTTAATATTATACTTTTCTTGGAATAATGGAAGTAACATTGCAAAGTGGTTTTGGATCTGTGGACTACTGGTGGATTGTGCCTCTTTAAAATGTACTTTAAGCAAATATCATTATGTGATGATCAAAAATCAAAGCAAAAATCATTATTTTGCAATTATAACTAGCATGCATACCTTTGGCTCACTTGGTGCTTTTAGACATCTTCAGATCACGAGGTCCTTCTCAGCTTTCCAAACTCTGCATGTGTAACCTTATCACAGTGAAATAAAACTGAATTTTTCATGTGAAAACCATCCAAACAAACCTGTGAGGACGTTGCTAAGCTGCAGCTCTCAACAAGAATGACAAAGCCATGTTACAGAGCTGTTGTGATTGCCAGGGGCTCTAAATGGTCAAGTACAGAACAGAAAGTATTTTACTGACCCGTGTCACCTCAGATGATGAAATAAATTTTGTGGTCAGCATCCATGTTTTTTGTACTGGTACCTCTCTATTGATAAGCACAGAGAAAAGCAGTTTTATTTGGCCTGTCTCTGAACTGCAAAGATGTAGTCCACCAGCAGCATAGAAGTATATTGGCATAGTACTGTGTCTGAACCATTACGAGCTGCAGGTTTTTGATGGTATTTCACTACTGTTCTGGAATTGGTTTGTAACAGAGAAGCTCCTGTCATTGTCCTGTCTAGTCCCATATTTACAGGATATGTCCTTACTCCATTGTTTTACTGGAAACAATGATGGACAGATCTTATTCTTTTTAAGGTCCTAGTCAAATTCTTTAGAGGTGTGCTCATGCAGGTCTCAACAGAGAGGAACTCAGAAGAGAAAAATATTCTGGCTTTTCCAAAGGATTCACTGCACAGAAAAAGATAAATTGTGAATAATCACAATTAGCAAGCACAAGTCTAATGACAAAGTCTCAGATGGATTCAATACTGACATAGCCAAAAATTAAGCTGAATAGATCTAGGCTGTGCAAGAGCAGGATGACAAATGCAGTTAGTGTTAAGCCTAGTCTCATCCACGTCTTTACTGATGAGATGACCAAGAGGGAGCAGCATTAAAAACGGTGTACAAAGGAAAAAGTGACACCAGACTAGGGTCACTGATCAGTGCTAATAAAGCAAGGAACTGGATCAAAGTGGACCTCGAAAAATTGCACCATTTTTCCCCAAATGACCGCTGAAGTTTTTTGTGGGCATAGGAAAGGACATATAAACCCTGAAGAACTAGGAAACTTAGTTAACATTAGGACGTTTAAAGCGCAGACCGAAAGCTTCCAACTACCAGTCATATAAATAATATCAGAGTGAAACAAATATCTGTGTCATGATGATGCATCACAGTTTAAAAGGCATTATAATGAAAAGATATCAGCAGAGAGGAAAACAAGTGAGAGAATTAAATATATAGAAAAACAAGGCAAATTCAGGATAGGAGGTGAGAGAAATGCTGAACAGGGAAACAACAATCTGTAAATTTTGGTGCTGAGGAATTGGAGCTAGATGATCTTTAAGGTCCCTTCCAATTCTGACCATTCTATGATTCCAAGATGGAGTTTGGTTTTCTCAGTACTTAATCATTTGTCTTGCCTTAATTAACAGAGAGAGATATTAAAACAGATAAGAACCAAATCAAACTCTTGGCATAGCTGGTAACAGGTAGAAGTTACAAATGGCTGAGCCATACAAACTGAACTGAAATAAACACAAAATCAACCTGAGACCACTAATTGGCATGGAAATTCTTAGCACACATAGTTCAAGTTTGTGCCTGTAATTTCAGTCAATGTTAACTTTGGTGATTTTTCAGTCTTCCTGCTTTCGAAAAAGCAGGTAAGGACCACTTGCATCTGTTATATTCAGTTAAAGCTTACCAGAGGATAATTTCATTTTGCAACAGATTTCCAGCCATGGATGTTTATATTTGGTCTGCACTAGAATAAAACTTAATGTTCTGGTACATTTTTGCAAAATTAATTTGGTCTGAAACATTTGGATTTGGATCAGAAAGGTCAAGTTGAAATCACTGAGTAAAACGTAAAATGTGTACCATATCAGAAGCATTTTCTTCATGTGTCCAGATTTTGTGCTACCACAATCAGTGGGTTGCATAACATCATCCAAAATAGCACAAAGCTCTATGTTCCAAGCAAGGTATTCCAGACTACAGAAATTTAAATCAATAATGTTCTAATATTTTGAAAGATCCTTCTAATTTCCAATCTGCTTTATTTGCTTACCAGTTTGATCCACCTATCCTTTTCTTTGGGTGTCCCATAGATTTTCTGCCCCTACATTTTCTCATTAAGGGTATTACTTCTTTGCTTTTGTTTTGTCACCCTATACAACCCATGGCCATATTTATATTCCCATTTGTAAAAAAGATCGTAAAGATTTACAAAAAAGTCACAAAAATCATAGACTCATAGAATGGTTTGGGTTGAAAGAGACTTAGAGATCATCCAGTTCCAACCCCCTGCCACGGGCAGTGACACCTCACACTAGACCATGTCACCCAAGGCTCTGTCCAACCTGGCCTTGAACAGTAGCATGTTTGTATGCAGTGGGTAAATTTGGAGCTTCCAGATTATGAGCATTTAGAGGGGTTGGCACTAAAATGCTAGGAAATATCTTTTCCTTATCTTCCCCCCCCCCCNGCCTTGAACAGTAGCATGTTTGTATGCAGTGGGTAAATTTGGAGCTTCCAGATTATGAGCATTTAGAGGGGTTGGCACTAAAATGCTAGGAAATATCTTTTCCTTATCTTCCCCCTCCCCCCCCCCCAAGAAATCTGAGCTATTCATGTAATTATAGAACTGGAAGACCTAGGTCACTCATAAAAAGGAAAATAACAGAAATGTCAGATACGGACAGATACTGACAGACTGACCTAAAGTCAATGAAGACTCCCTTGATTTGCACAGACTTTGAACTGGGCTCTAACACGTGCCATTGTGTTTGCAGTTACCATTCATGGACTTATATGTTTTCTTAGGCACTTGGCTGTGCAAAGGCAGAGCAGAATAAATCAATTCCTTGAATGCTGAGGCTGAATCAAAAATACCATGTCCCACAACACTAAGTAGTGAGACAGCAAGAACACAAGTGTGTAGAGCTGCTCAAAAGACTAGGGCTATTTTAATGGGGCTGAACTTTTGTCAATAGACAAAATATGGACAAAATATCTATTCAGAGAAATGAGAGGCTACTCCCCAACCCCCCAAAAAAGCCATGCTTATCTTGAAATAACAATAATAATGATAATAATGATGAAAATAGCAATAATTATAATAATGATAACAATAATAATAACAACAGCAATAATAATTAGCCAATGCACAAACACTTTATAAATTCCACTTTCTAAAGCAGGTAAAATGCTGCTCAATTTTAACTCTGATTTCCTAATTAGAAAATGTTTATTGCATTGCAGTATCCTTGTGTTTATCATTGTTCCCTGCCAAGTAATTTTTGCATGGGCCTGTGAATTTTGACAAACTTTGAGAGGAAATTGCCATCAGAAAATCATTACATTCCTGTATATTTTGTTACACAGATAAGCAGAAGGTGGAAAGTAAAATTAGCAGAGAACCTTAAGCATAAAATTCTGCTTTAAGAACAAGAAAACCTGAAAAAATGGATTAAAAAATCAGAGTGCACTTGGTAAAACAAGAGATAATCTTAGATATATAAAAAGTAGAAAACCAAGCTTTCTGAATCCTCTCACACATTGGACGTTTGATTTGACCTCATTTTCACTTGTCTTTTTCAGACCAGCCAAGGAACTGATTGCACATAGGAAAAGATCTATGGCAAGACATAACCATCCAAGTCTGCTCTAGTAACTAGAATGTAATCAGTCATAACTGGAGGAGCTTGTATCTGAAAACACCCTGTAATGAAGCTAGAATTAGTCTGAGACTCTCTCTTATGTTAAATGGCAAAAGTTAAAACAAAGGTAAATTAGTAGACATCTCAAAATGCATTGCTGTATAAACAAAAGTTACTGTGCATTCATTATTCATCTTACGCTTTATTATTTTAAATTCTCTACATCAGCTTCACTTAGGCACTACTAATAAAGAATGGTAGAGAATATAGCAAATAAATGGTTATTTTAATATAGAGTTAACAAAGTACTTATAATGTTACCTAAAGCTGTGAAACTTGCTCACATTTCTGATCTTTAGTATTCTGTTATGCCATAGTGATTTCTGATTTATAGTGTTCAGTGTGCAGCCATACATGGAGGAAGTTATTAATTGTAAACTTGGTATTAATGAAGTAATTAATTTATCTTGGCAACAACAGCATTTGTCACCAGAAAAGTCCAAACAAATGAAAATAACATGTAAATAACTTTTTGTGCATTTGGAAGCTAACCTCCATGTCTTTGCTTCAATAATAGGTGTTTTTCTGCATTAAAGGTCAAATCCTACTTGTTCTCTAGTAATCTCGCTGGGAGTCAGTGAGATTAAGAAACAATAGAGAGAACTTTAAGTCCCACTTCTCTGGATTCTGTGTGTATTTTCATATTCCAGACTGGAAAAGTCTCAAAGATTTTGATTTTGGGAAGGCTCATCCATGGCAATAATTAATATTCCTGGTAGCAGCTGCAATCTTAACTGTGTGGTTTATCAGATCAGCTAGGATGCGTGTGACCCCTTGTATTTCTATTGAAATCAGAGGCATTGTGCAACCTTTCTGGGAAAGAACATATAGATAGGCTGATATTTAGTTTAGTGGTGAACTTGGCAATCCTGGGGTAAAGAATGGGCTTGATGATCTTAAAGGTCTTTTCCAACATAGTTGATTCTATGATTCTAAGACATAGACAGATGTTGTCATGGTTTAACCTCAACTGGCAACTAAGTACCACTTAGCCATTAATTCATTTCCTCCTACCCCTTCCAGGGATGGGGAGGAGAATCAGATCAGAGCCATGTAAATTTTCCCAGGTCATTAACCAAGTCTAAATAAAAGGGCAAAGCAAACACTGCAGAGCATTTCTTCCCTGCTGCTGATTTAATGCCCTTTCATCCCCAAATCTCCTCATGGAGACCAGGGGAGAAAGATAGCTGTCACTGAGCAGTGGCATCGGGCACACCCCGACTCTCTGAAACCAATGAGACTTTTTTAATGCAATTCACCTCGTGGGCTCAGCATCTTTTCCCACTCCTCTTTGCTGAGTTATTAAAAGATAAAGAAGAGCAGCTGCTGCAGTAGACATAAAAATTGACAAACTTACAATAGGTGATGCCACCTGTGCCTGCCTAATTTAATCGCAGCCCAAACAATCTGCCATCCGTTTACAGTGGAGATAATGTTCAAGAGCATCTGAAAGTGACTCAGAAGCAGGAGGGTGAGGGGAGAGGAAGCTGCATGGGAACAGCACCCTTTCAGCTACAAAGAAACTTTATAGAATATGCCTAATGGACATGAAAAACCCTTTCCCTGCTTTTATGCAGAGAGGGAAATAAGCCTGGTAAGCAGCTAACAAACACCATATCGAACACTTGCATGCCAGATGGATTCAGCTGTACGGTATTATATCAGCTACTGCTGATCCATCTGTAGTGAATGTTCCTTGCCAGTTGCTTGGCTTAGAAAGTGTTTGGGAGGACATGCCAAGGGAGGAAGAAGCCTGTTTGTTGCATAGGCATAAGTGTCTTTTCTGCTGATCTCTCATTGCCTTGCCTGCAAGTCTCCATTTCTTTCATATGTTAGTATAACTCTGGATATTACCATGGTTAATCCTTGTGATTCTGCATGGAAACTGTGCTTCCAAATTCCAAATACCCACTTCACATGCTCTTTAAGTTTAGAA
This sequence comes from Agapornis roseicollis, assembly GCA_002631895.1. Lineage (NCBI taxonomy): Eukaryota > Metazoa > Chordata > Aves > Psittaciformes > Psittacidae > Agapornis > Agapornis roseicollis. The sequence goes on along the minus strand of NDXB01012702.1, from coordinate 3,681 downwards.
ATTTACCAGCTTTCTCATTAAATATTCAATTCAGCTCTGACAAAAAAAAATACATGGGAGCGAAGANCTTCCAAATTCCAAATACCCACTTCACATGCTCTTTAAGTTTAGAAATTTACCAGCTTTCTCATTAAATATTCAATTCAGCTCTGACAAAAAAAAATACATGGAGCAGAAGACTAAATATATCTCATTGTCTTAAAGAAGCTTCATCCTTAAGATCTAGGATGAGTTGGTGTGACTTGCCTGTGTGAATGGTGGGTGCTCTTCCTAGGTAAAGCTCTCTCCCATCTGATGTGTCTCCATAACAAGACAGTTCACAGATATAGGACTTAATTTAATGAGCAGGTTTGTGTGTCCATCTTCTGAAAACTGCAGTTCAGTGTTGTGTGTATTGATAAATGCTTTAGTAGTCACAAAAATTGTCTCAAACACAACAAGATCTAACTTTTGGTGAAAACCTCATTTATCTGATATAGACCCTATTGCATCAACATTAAAACTTTCTTCTGTGTCTTTCTTCTGTGTGACAATCACACAAATAGAAAAACAAGGGCTATATATGAATTTTGCCCTATTCAGTGATATTCAAAACTTGCCCCTTCAATACTGCTAGAGCCAGAGGATCTTCCTAAACAAAAGGAAACAGGTTTTAAAACAACAATAAAAGCTCTGGTCTTTTAAAGTCATGTTTTTCTCCCCATTTATCTCACCCTTTCCTGAACTTTTTCCTCATTTTCTGTTCTTTTCTCCCTGCCATTATAATACATTCCCACCAGTAAGGAAGGACTTCCCCTGATCTTTCAACTCCAAAGGGAAATCAAAATTATGCTACTCATATTCGTGAGTTGGTTACTGAGGTAAATCTGACATTTAAAGGCGCAAAATTATTATTGTTTAAACCCTGTAAGCAATTAAATCATGCAAGATTTTATAATAAAAGCATAGCCTTTGTGCATGCTACACTGTAGTCTTTTTGAATAACAGCCATGTACTCTAGGAAATTAAATGCTAGCAGAGGTTGCATTTCCTGCACCAGTCCAGGCTCTCACTAAACCTTTAGACAATATTTAAAGAATGACAAAAGCATTCACAAACTTGCTGAAAGGCTTCAACGAACTACTCAGTATGGTTTGAGCTGAGGGACATTGGTTGACAGCTATACATGTGAAGGGATCTTTAAGACATTTGGAGTTTTTAATACATATAGAGTGTCTCCTTTAACTAATAAGGACTTTATTAATTTATTGTATTGTTCTACATTATAGTGCTATTTTTTGGTCTCACAAAAACCACTTTTATTTTATTTTATTTTATTTTACTTTATTTTATTTTATTTTACTTTATTTTATTTTATTTTACTTTATTTTATTTTATTTTTTATTCTTTTTATAGACAAAAATGAGACCTGAAGATTGGAGTCTGCTAGTGATTAAGGCATCCAATTATAGATATCTACAGAGACAGAAAGATTGTCTTCTAGTCAAAAGCAAAGGAGACAGTGCATTCAAATGAATCTGGAGAATGACTCAACTCACCCAAATTAGACACAACAAGATTCAGTTGTCTAAAGATGTGGCTCTACTGCCAGTTGAGATGCCCTAGGTTATCTGAGAGGCTACAAAGGACTTAATAAACACAACAAGGGATATATGGGATCAGCAAGAGGAGAACAAATGGTTATCTATCTTGACATACAAAATTCTTATACATCAGTGTAATAGTCTTTCAACAGCTAATACAGATTTTATTCTTAAAACAGTCTTATGGAGCCAGGGAATGAACTGTGTTTCTGGATTCCTGTTGCTTAATTAAAACAATCTGTTCAATTAAGTAAGCTTAACAATTTTAGATTACTTTTAATGCAAGTTTCATTTATCAGACAAAGACCTTGTAGCATTATTTGTAAAATCTTAATTTTGGATGAGAGGGAATTTTGTGCCTTTTAACACCTTTCAGAACTTTCTCTTGCAAAATTTAACCATGTTTAGGCAAAAGTAAACAGGAAGAAAGAGGAGTGAAGTACACAACTCCGGAATGACTTCTCATCTGGAACAGTACTGAGTCCAATGAGACCATCGGACATCAGTATTATCAATGCTTGGATGCTTCCAGGCTTTGCATGCTGCTCAGTTCTGGATAACCAATTGTTACTTGAACAGATGAAGAGCAGTGGTCAGAATTCATTCACTTTTTTATATGATAGAAAAATATTTTGTTAAATAAGTTAATATTGCATCAAATTTTCAACAGAAATATGGGCATCTAAATGGGGGTCTTCTTTTTTACTAAAACATTAAGCTTTACTAAGTAAAATAAATAATTATTTTTACATATGAAATGTTTAATTGAAATTCTGCATTGCTTAACATGTCTGGGGAAAAATATCTCTGCCAAGTCTTTATTTTGACTTTATTCAAAAATCATCTTTAATTGACTTACAAAGTTTCTTTCTATTTAAGCAAAAGTTAAAGGTTTTTTATTGGGTTTGGGGTATTTTTGGAGGGGTGTTTTGTTTTGTTAAACATCTTGTGAAAGATGTTGGTTAATAACCAAGGAAAAGTTACTTCTAAGAGACTCGGTTTTAATAAGTTTTGATGTAAATAGTTGGAGAATATACTTTTTTTTTTACATCTCTCAAAATTTTGGGTGCTTGGGGTTTTGTTTATATGTTTTTGCATCTGACCCAAACAGGAAAATGTATTAGTATGTTTTTGAATGATATTTTGAAGCTAGTCACACTTAAAGGCTAAAACTCATGAAGATTATTGTCAATAAGCTAATAATTTAAGGTAAAATGTATATGACCTTGATCAATCTATAAATAATATTATATTTTTCTGCACTGTTTTATTATTTCCACTTAGTAATCCAGTCATAAAGCATCATATAATTAGTTAAATTATTCTAACATATGGGTTACAATACAAAAGAATCCTTCCTCTTTGAAACTGTTCTTTCAGTATTTCAGTTACTCCTGCTTGCCCAGAAGTGTATTCCCAGTGAATGAACAAACCATTTGAAGCAATTTCTTTATTCATTTCTTACTGTCTTTCTTCAGGGGATATGGCTGTAAATGAACAGATCTAACTAAAAAAACAGAAAGAGTCACTAAAGTTAGACTTTAAAGGCCATTTTCATTCCCTTGTGTATTTTCATGCTAATATGTCTTTCATTTCCCTTTTTTTGCTCCCACTGAAAGTTAAAAACCATAAAATAGATCTTTTAGAAATCTTAACAGAGAAATACGTCAAAACATCAGCAACCTTTGAAAAGATTTATCGGATCTGAAAAGCAACTAAAATAAAAAACTAAAGCTTCACTTACTTTAAAATGGTACAGTATAATTAGGTAACAGTAGCAGGTGTATGTAAGGCTGTTTCATGCATGCTCTTTATATATATGTGGATATATCCTACAATAAAGATATTGAACTGGACAGATTCAAAACAATGTAGGAAGACTTAGATTAGTCTTGCAGCTTTTAATTTACACATGATGATGACATCCTGGAGCTTAGTTAGGAATTTTGTACCCTTTATTCTATAAGTATGTATTTGGTGGAACAGGAAATCCAAAACAACTTAGAAGTCAGTATTCAACCTACTTACTATTGTTATAAGTGTCTGTCCTGGGTTCAGCAGTTGCAGTCAGTTTTTCTTCTCTTTAGTAGCTGTGTTT
>NDXB01012698.1:0-17651 GCA_002631895.1 Agapornis roseicollis | reverse complement strand
AAGGACATGGAGCTGTTGGAACAAGTGCAGAGGAGGCCACGAGGATGAGCAGGGGCTGGAGCAGCTCCTCTATGGAGCCAGGCTGAGAACATTGGGGCTGTTGAGGCTGGAGAAGAGAAGCTGTGTGGAGACCTCAGAGCAGCTTCCAGTGTGTGAAGGGGGCCTGTAGGGATGCTGGGGAGGGACTCTTCATTAGGGACTGCAGTGACAGGACAAGGGGTGATGGGTTCAAACTGAAACAGGGGATGTTTAGATTGGATCTAAGGATCCAGTGCTGAGGCACTGGAATGGGTTGCCCAGGGAGGTTGTGAATGCCCCATCCCTGGCAGTGTTCAAGGCCAGGTTGGACAGAGCCTTGGGTGCCATGGTTTAGTGTGAGGTGTCCCTGCCTGTGGCAGGGGGGTTGGAACTGGATGATCTTAAGGTCCTTTCCAACCCAAACTCTTCTATGATTCTATGTGATGAGAGATGCCACAATGCTGAACTAAAATTGCCAAGATGTGCTCATTTATGAGCAAAATGAGACCATTTGGGCATTGGGAAGGTTTGGTGAGCAACCAGTGAATGGGGAGCCTTAGGATGGAAATGTATTCAAAGAGGTGAAGGTGGTTCTTAAAGAGTGTTTGCTGTGGGCAAGAATTTGGGGGTTGGAACTGGATGATCTTAAGGTCCTTTCCAACCCAAACTATTCCATGATTCTAATTCAGGGAGAGGATCAAAATGTCAAAAAGGATCATTGGTGATATCGAAATAAATGGGGAAAAGAAAGATTGGGCATTGAGGGGCAATCATGGGACATGAGTGGGAAATGGATGAGGAAGTGGGAAAGGAATGTTATTGCAATGTCCTAGATGGGAAAATACACTCATAGGGAACAAGCGGGCCACAAAGATGAAGAGTAAGGTTGCCAAGTTCACAGATTACCAGACCACAGCTGGATGATACCTGAGCTTCCAGGAAAGGGAAAAAGTCCCTCACTAGTGATCATTTTCCCCTTAAGAAATGAGCACTTGTTTTGGGAATTCCAATAGAGAATGAGCTATTGCTATGGGAATTCAACTCCCAGCATGAGCTGTAATGGAAAGCCAAACCAGGTGGATAAGTTCTTCTCCAAGGGAAATGGGGAAATGAGAAGGAACAAACCACCCCCTTCGGAGCACCAGGGATTTAAGAACCACATCTCTGTTTGCCAGACCACCTCCTTGCTTTCTGTTTGCAAGGACCTGGCTTCCTGGTGAGACACAGCTGCTGCACTTGACAGCTGTTGTTCCAAACTGGCTTTGGCTTTTGGGATATCCCAGTGAATCCTCATATCCCATTAGCCGGAGCCAAATTCCTATCTGGAAATCACTGCTTCCAAACTAGTGTGCAAAGCCTGGGCTGGGAGATGCGAGAGATGCCATTGTGCTGGAAAGCACAATGCAGGTTGTTGTTGGTGAGAGCTCAACAGCTGGAAAACAGCTGGAAAAAAGCCGTTCCCAAGGGCTTAAAATGTTGTTTTATGGCTCCAGAATCCATCTTTGCCTGCAGGAAAGATAAATCTGGTTTCTGTGAACAGGTCAGAGACCTTTGGCTACAGACTTCCCTTCATCGCTAAGCTACACTGGGATGTGGTGAGTAACCCCAGGGAAAACAACCTCCCTAGGGTCAAATTCCCTTCCCAAGCAGCAGACAGGATAGAAAGGCTCCCCATGTGTTAAATAAGCAAATAGGGCTAATCCTTGCTCTAAGGAAGGATACTGGTCTTTACGTTCAGGGCTCTAGTGATGCACAGCCCTTACAAGAATGTTTGGATGAAAAAAAAGGTAACCTTTTAATTTAGATCTTTTAAATCTTAATTTTTTGAGTTTTACTCTTTAAATTTGGCTTGGAAGTGCTTGGTTAAACCTTGCTGCATCCAACATACGTCCTTGACTTAGGAAATGGAGGAGAAAGGCTTGGATCTGGTCTGTTGCCTTGGTGAAAAGGCACCTCTAATCACAACCTCTACACCCTTCATCCCTATTTCAATGATCTTCCAGTCCAAGTCTTCACTACTCCTGGGTTTCTTGGTCCCTACGATGGACTGAACATGGGGCTCTTGCCATGAGTTTCTATATGGCTGCAAGACATGGTGATACATGGTGCTGCTTTCACGCAACAGAAGTGTTGGATGTCAAAACTGCATCTGAGCATCAAAATGAACCTTTAGAGGACTAAGGAGGCAAAATACAATGCCCTGTGTTAGTGGCAGCTCATAGAATCACAGCATGGTTTGGGTTGGAAAGGACCTTAAGATCATCCAGTTCCAACCCCCTGCCATGGGCAGGGACATCTCACACTAAACCATGGCACTCACACTAAACCAGGTCACCCCAATTCAGGTCATCTCACAGGGCTCCTAGGAGCCATACACAGAGTGGGACTTACTGGAAACAGCAAAAAGCTCTCCATCCACAATATCCCCAAAAGAGCTAAATTTGACCTACCCTCTACTAATAGACATTTATCCAGCCTCTGGTGAGGAACACTACCCCAACACATCAGCCTGTCCCATTGCTCCTCTGTCCTTCCTACTAAAACACCTTTAAATGTGATTCCTGACTTTTCAAGCTACTTAAGAAGAAAGCCTGGGTTTCTACAGGACCACTGCTAAGGGCATTGGAGAAGCTTTGGGTGGATCTCCCAAGGATCTTACACAGCAGCTTAAATAGAACAGCTTCCAGATCACGTCCACATTGATTCACCATGGACTTTCTCCTCTGGTGTCTGAATCAGGCCTGTTCACTGAAAACCATAACTGAGGATACAACAAATCTCAACAACCTCTCACCTCATGAAACCACCTCCTCCTCTTCCCACTGGAACAACCACCTCCCAGCTTCTGCAGGACTAGACAGGGAAAGACCAGTACCTCCTTGGGAGTCCTGATTCTTGAGCCCGGCTGCAGCAAGGACATGGATCTGGGATACCACTTGTGGGTAACCGCACATCCCACTCCAGCAGGTATGTGGTGGCTCATCCAGTGTCAGCTCTCTGCAAGGAAAGACGTGTGCCCTTTGAGAGGTGCCCAGTCTTACCCCATGGGGACATCAGAGAGTTTGCTGTAGCAGGATGGGAGAACTATGCACTGTCTTCTCAACCAGGGTTTGGGATGCTCCCCCATGTCATGCTTAGGAGCAGAGTGGGAGCTTCTCTTCCTGTCTCTTGAAAGGAAGCCAAACACCATCTCCAGGCAAGGCTATGACCAATTCCAACCAGGAAAACCACATCTCCCAACAGTCAGCTCCTCCCCATCGCTGCTCTTGCTCCTTACCTGCAATCTGAAGGCACATCTGTGAATATCCTGAGAAGGAACTCGCCTACATGACCAGGGTCAAAAGTGGTGGGGATGATGACATAGCGGCCTTCCTTCAGGTCTGTCCTCAGGAAGACACTGCGGGAGTTGATGTAAATGGAGCTGGCCACCTTCTGCTGCAGGGTGTGCATCCGGTAGTTCCTGTTCAGCTCCACCTGGGAAGACACCACAGCAGGATGGTCAGAAGGACAGCACTGACTGCATATGACAATGGATTTGGATCCACCTTGGGACTGACCCCATGGTGCTGGGAGACACAGAGTTGAGGCAACCAGCAGAATGGTCCCAACTGGGCTGGATGGAAAACAAGTATGGATGTGGTTCTCCCAACTCGGTTGGCTCAGGAACTTCTTGTCTCTTGTATCCCAGCTTGACACTGGGGCCCATCAAGCAACGCATAAGTCTATAATGGGTTTCAGCATCTGGAGATAACAGACCATTGCTTTTAGCAAGGAGAACTTGTTCATGCTGTCACTGTTCAGCTCTGAAATCTCTAGACAGGAGCACGCTGTGCTGAAGCATCCCAGAGGCACCCAGATAAAGCTTAAATAAACAATACCAATGGTCATGCAGGGCAGAGGTACCACTCCACCACTAACAAATGCACCGGGGTATTCAGGCCAAGATGCAGGAACCATGGTCTACCTTATGGATATCAAAACCTATGGCCAAGTTCTCTCCTTTGCCCTCTTTGCGACTGGTCCTTTTTGGCTTCTGCTGAATGGAGATCAGCACTTCATCTTCTGCCTTCTTCACGTCAAATACATACTAGGAACAAAAGAAGGAAGATAAGGGAGGACTTAATATATTAAGACAGGATCACTGGGCACGGGTAGGGTGACACAGAGTAGATTTAACCTCAGTTTCTCCTCACCCACTTCATTGTTTCAGTACCAGCACTGACAGGCTATACCCACTCCTCCTTGGAACTGGCATCCTCCTGCCAAGACCTGTTTGGCTCATCTTAGAAAGAGACTGGAAAATCCAGTCTCTCAAGTGCTCATCAGAGTCCAAGGAGTCTAGATGTAGTCTCATACCAGAGACTTTCACCCCTTGCAGTCTGCCACAAGTCCTCCTATGAGGCATGGAAGGAGGAATTTATGCTCACAGACACCTAAGATGAAGACTAATACAGAGCTGGAAGCAGGAAACAACTGTCCCATGTCATCGATCACAGCTCCTGCAATGGACCAGACCATTCTTCATCTTACTTACAAGACTTACAAGAACTTGTCTCATGTTGCTGAGAATCCCAGTTCAGAACAGTACAGGATGGAAGAGCTTGTTCCAGGAGATGAACTTCAGAGCAGGACCTTTTTGAAGGCCATGTTAGAAGGAAATGGCCCTATAGACTACACCTGCCCTGGTGAACATAATAGCGTCAAGGTTTGGGCAAAAGGACTGGAATTTGATCATTCAGGCATCCAAACTGTTGGAAATAGCTCTGTTTGACTGGCACCAGCTAACACTGCTACCCTGTGCTATAGTCTGCTGCTCGCTCGTGCCAAGATGCTCTGCGCCAGGTACTTGGATGCAGTCTCCCTCATAAGAGGGACAAGGTTAATAGAGTTGGCCTGGATGCAGGTCACTCTGTGCCAGGGGTCTCAACCAGAGAATGGTCATGAGCACATTTAATCTACCAGAGGTCTGGTAGCTGTTTTGCCCTTGTAAGTCCCTATAGGAAATTTAAGCACTTAGAAACACATGTACAGGCTCCAGAAGTTCCTCTGCTCCATGATTTACCTGAGGGTTCTGCAAAAAGGTGTCCTTGTGGTTGATACAGCCTCCACAGCGGTTCTTCAGTGGGTCACTGTTCCTGGTCCATGCCCCATGTAGCACTGCCTCTTCCCAGGTCTTGTGGATGCTCAGGTAGGACGTGTTGATGAGACGGCACTTGATGATGTCTGTGAAGTACTTGCAGAAATCCTCAAAGGTCATCCTAAGTCAGGAGAGGGCAGAGCTGGGTTATGCTGCTCCATCCCCCTCAACAGTACACTGAAGGATCATAGAATCATGGAATCGGTTGGGTTGGAAAAGCCCTTTAAGCTCATCAAGTCCAACCCTTACCCCAGCACTGCCAAGGCCACCACTAACCCATGACACCGAGGGCCTTGTCTACACGGTGTGTGAACACTTGCAGGGATGGTGATGCCACCACTGCCCTGAGCAGCCCGTTCCAATACTTGATCGCCCTATCACAGACAGAGACCATGTTTGAGTAGCCTCTGATGGCTGCTGAATAATGGAAGAGATGGAGATACCTTTCTCCATGTATGCAGTAAATACTTGTTCAGTTTAAACAGTGAAGTTATATGTTTTGGAGTGGGAGAAGCAGAGGAGTGGCCCTTTCTATACACATGGGTACCTGTTATATTGAAACATATCTGGTGAGGATATTAAGTTAATCCATAACAGGTTGCAAGTACCCTGGTGAAATAGCTTGGACCCAGTGTGATACAGAGCAGCTTGCAATCCTAGGGTCATGGCCATTCAAAGCTAACACCCATGGGCCCAAAGAGGAGGCATCACTAAAGATCCAAGGGCTTGGAAGGCTGTTTGTGCTTTACAGCTATAGGTATGGAGGGGACTCACATGCTTCCCTGGGAGGACTTTGTAGGTATGGCCCATGGCGACAACCCCAGGAGGGACTCACCAGAACTCTCCATCGTCTTCCACCGTCATCCCCATCTTTTCTCTTTCACTTTTACTCACTTTCTGCCACTCCTCCGAGCTGTGGGAAGAGTTCAGGATCATTACTGTGAGGCCATGGGGATACACAGGAATTCAAGAGGCTACTTGGCCTCAGCAGATCTGTTGAGGGCACAAGGTTCCCACATGCTCTGGTTAGCTCATCTTTCAAACATGGGGGGAGTGCAGCGTGGCTTGGAGATTCCTAACCAGTGCACCTGAACCCAGCTTGGCAAGACTTCGTTTGGCCAGTGCAATCACAACCCTATCAATGAAGATAACAAACCGAACTCTAGCCAAAGGCTCTGGTTACACCAGCCCTTGGTTCTTCATCCCATCCACAGACACCACAGCAGTCAGTGGTGGCAGGGATTGGTTCTGTTGGGTGCTATTTTTGCTGGAACAAGACAGGGAGCAGAAAGGTGAGCTATAATCATCTTTTACTAGTGTGAATGTAGAGTACTACATGACCGCAATTTCACCACAACACCCACCAGAGCACTAACGAGAAGGTTTGTCAACCTCAACCACCCTTCTGCTGACCTCCAAGACCCCAAGGCGAAGAATGAATCTACCCTTATGAAATAGTAGGTTTAGGACATGGGTTGGAGCAGTACCCCACACGATGTTATCCTATAGGTGTGGATGTAGTCAAACTGTTTCACGGGACAGCCTTGCTCCCATCCATCCCCCATCCATCCACTTTTCGCCCTGAGCAGAGGTGCTGCTGGTCCCCATCCTAACTCACGTGTCACTCCAAGGGCCATTCCATTCCCGCTCGCCCCACGGGTTGCGCATGCGGATCATGTCCAGCTTCTCCGACTTGAAGAAGGACAGGAGGCCATGGCCCAGGCGCACCTTCCGCACGTCCGTCACCGCGTACGCGTGGCCCTTCACCAGTCCACAGGCCAGCCGGGCCTCCATGTCTGCTGCTGAGGTGGCCTGGACAGGGGACACAGGCGCCGTACCAGGGGGATGTGAATGCATGGGGCTTGGAGCCAGCTGCTCCAGTGGAAGGTGTACCTCCTCGTGGCAGGGGTTGGAACTGGATGAGCTTTGAGGTCCCTTCCAACCCAAACCAGGCTGGGATTGTATAATTTCAGGTGTTAAATCCTTCATGGTTTCCATCTGCTGCATGAGGCCTCTGAGCTCTCATAGTGTGATAGAATCATAGAATAGTTATAAGGGTTGGAAAGGACCTTAAGATCATCCAGTTCCAACCTCCTGCCATAAGCAGGGACACCTCACACTAAACCATGGCACCCAAGGCTTTGTCTAACCTGGTCTTGAACACTTCCAGGGATGGAGCACTCACAACTTCCTTGGGCAACCAATAGATTTCATTCTACTGGCTATAATAGGAGGTTTGGCACCCGGTGTTTGTGGAGATGTCCATAGGCAGACACCAAAACACCTTCCTCTGGGAGCAAATCTCATCCTAACATTTGAAGAGTGATGGAATGAATCTAGGCTCTTCAACACACGAATGAGGGCTGGCATCCAGGCTTGACTCCTTTTGCCATCCATAAGAAGAAGTAGGGATCCTTGGCCATAATTTATCTGATCTAATTCAGAAGTCTCCCACAGTATAAGACCACTCAAATGCCTATTCCCAAGAGACCCTGACAATACAAGTAACATCGCTTACTTTGATGGAGCAGCTGATGAGGCCTCCCCGGTTGTGCACCTTCAACACACGCTCAAAGAGGAGGTTTCGCTTGGCTTCATCAGCAATGTAGTCCCCTTCGGTCAGGTCAATAGGTTCAGACACCCCACCAGTGAAGTCTACCAGGGCATCAGCTGTGTTGCCTCCATCCAGGGCCTCGTAACAGCCTGACAACCTGAAAGAGAGTGATAGGGATGGCATGACAACACTGGATTGACATTTGAAGGGGCTTGGGACAGTTCTTGGGGCAGGCTGGAGAAAAAAGATCTGTAATAAAACTTCCAGTGGGTGAAGACAGCAAAGCAGGGTAAAACAGTAAAAGACCCATGCTGCGTGCAGCACTCTTGCTGTCATGGACAAAGTAATAGGAATTTGAAATCTCTAGGATAGGTATTACTTAAACTAATGTGGACTTGGAAGATCTTTTGCTACAAGAAGGGTTTTTCCCCTCACAATCTTTGTCTGTTTGAGATATGTCCTACTTCCCTCCAGGAAACCTGTTGTTTCCATTGGTGCGAACCAACTGGTGAATGAACAGAGATGAAAACCAGGGCACCCAGGTCCCAGTTTGTCCTGCAACCACCCAGATACCTACTTGGCATAAGCTTTCTCCACCAAGGCGCACCAGAACTCATTCTTGGAGTTGGAGTGGCAGTAGATGAGCTGGTTGTGCAGTGTGGGCAGGCGGTCATCAATCACCACGTCCAGCCACTGACCGAAACGCCAGAATTGGAAGTGGAAGATCCCCACATAGTTCTCGGGTTTCTCGGCATTCCATTCCTGCTCCTTCCAGTCGGGAATGACCTGCAAGAGAGGAGGCACGTGCACCTCAGTGGATTTGACTCTCATCCTGGAACTAACACAGGCAATATAGAATCATAGAATAGTTTGGGTTGGAAAGGACCTTAAGATCATCAAGTTCCAACCCCCTGCCATGGGCAGGGATACCTCACATTAGACCATGGCACCCAAGGCTCCCTCCAACCTGGACTTGAACACTGCCAGGGATGGAGCACTCACAGCTTCCTTGGGCAACCCATTCCAGTGCCTCAGCACCCTCACAGCAAAGAATTTCTGCCTTATATCTAACCTGAACTTCCCCTGTTTATGCTTTAACCCATCACCCCCTGTCCTGTCACTACAGTCCCTGATGAAGGGTCCCTCTCCACCATCTTTGTAGGCCCCAGTATCAAAGACAAGGAAGAGTATGAGTTGGATGGACTTGCTTACATCTTACTGGGGACAGGTTTTGGACCTGGTTCCTCCAATGCAGACTAGATTAATGTGTACTGGAGTAGCTTAGACTTCATCTCACTTTGGAAGACGGGGGTAAAAATCCTTGTCCCTCTTTCTTATAACTCTACCCTGGACACCTGCTGCCATCTACAGCTGCAGACAGCCTCTTGGAGCAGAGGGTCCTTGGTCTGACCAGGGACGGTGATTTTGAGGACCACATTTTTGTTAACTATATTGTCAGTGGGGTACCATTAAGTGAAGGCACCTTCTTCGATGCTGTCACTTGATTCTGGTGTGCCTTGCCAGGCCCAAGAGTAAGTGTTGTGTTCATCTACCTGTTGGCAAGGAACAGAGACCAGACACATTGCGTATATACACTCTGCTGAAGTGGGAAAAGCAAGACTCTCATCCCCACAATGTCTCCATTCTTCCCTACCAAGAGCTACCGTATTCATCCAAGCAAGGACAGGGAAAAGAGAGTCTGGAGGGAAAGAAACTCTAGAGCAGCTGAGGGGCTGAAGGAGTGCAGGTTTGGTGTCACTGCCATCTGCACTGCCAGTGGGACAGGCATGAGCAAAGGGTAACTGCCAAAGTCCATAGTCCTTCCTGGCTTCAGGCACCACCAGCTTTGCTTTGGATGGAAAATCCACCCGAAGGATGGGACAGAAATGGGCACAGCCGTGCACAGATGCTCCATTTAGAAGGATTAATGTTTTATTGAGAACCAGGACACAGAAGCACACAGCCAGGAACTGCCCCACCACAGTTCAGCTCTTGTTAAGGGTGAAGGCAACGTGGCTTCACTTCACGGCCAGGGTGGGCTCTGAGGCCATGTGTTGATAAAGTAGTCAATAATGACAAGTACTGACCAGTTCAGCTACATTAATGTGACCGACTGTCCACACCTTTGTGTTTTACCTGCTCCCAAAGCATCATGACCTGAGCAAGGAACAATCCCAATGTTCCTAAAAGGAAAATTATGTTCCAATACACCAAATTATCACTGTCCTGTGGAGACAGCTGTGGGTATTTAGGACAGGACACAGCTACACTGCATGGTAAAAGGCTCTTCAGATAGCCCTGTGCCATGGTGAGACTCCCTTCATTGTGCCATGGCCCTTGTCTAGCTTCCAGAGCCTTCAGCTTTCACCTTCTGGCTGCTGTCACAAAGCCATAACCCTGCAGATATATTTCGCTCTGGAGAGTCCACTGACTCCTTAACTACCAGCACCGATCCAGCCCGAAGCTTTTAATGCACCTATGCTGCAATATTAATGATGCCCTCACTCACTGGCACTCCTGAGCTGTCTGGATCAATGGAAGAAGAGCAGACAGAGCCATGGGAAAGAGCTGCTTTTGGAGGGTTTGGTGTTTTCCAGGAGTGCTAACAACCATGTCCCTGACTCCCGCTGGGAGAGGGCCAGGCATGGTCAGACAAGCTTCCATCAGTCCCCATCGATTCCCTCCTGACTGGAGCTCATCCTAATGAATTGTCCTAGAGGACCATTGTGCTAATCAATTTGCTATTAATGTGGGCTTAGAAATGATGATGGCATTGATTACAGGCAACAGAGCCAGCTTCCAGCTGGCTGGGTCTGAGGCTTGCCACTGCTGTCAGTGGTGGCAGGAGACAGCGGTCCCCATCATCATCCTCTTGAAGGCAGCAAAAGTGGTTGGACCACTAGACCAGGATCCAAGACTGGATGTACTTCCACGCCAACCCAAGGGGAATGAGAGGAGCCTGATCTCTAGAGCCCAATCTGTCCTCAGCATCCCAAAGGGCAAGGTGTGAGCTCAAACACCAGCTTTCTCCCCTAGAGAACAGCATCTCACCCAGGCCAAGGATCCCTCCTGTTGCTTACCCCTTGGCCAAGGTGTCTGTGACTCCCTTGGCTGTAGGAAAAAGGTGGCAGTGCTGGATGTGGTGCCTATTGGGACACCACACTTCAAGGCATAGAGCACAACCCCTGTCTGTGACCTAACACTGAGTATTACCTGGAGGATTAACATGGGGCACATCCACAAACCCCAGCAGTAGCTGGACCCCTCATGCAGATCATCATGCAACTGAGATCCACAGCTCCCACACACTCCCAGGAAACCTCCTCAGGCATCTCCATCCCATCCCAGGATCCCACTGAGTCCCAGACTCAACTTGGCTGGGTAACACTGAGGCAGTGGAAATATCGGTCCCCATAATTCTCATAGAATCACAGAATACTTTGTGTTGGAAAGGACCTTAAGATCATCCAGTTCCAACCCCCTGCCATAAGCAGGGACACCTCACACTAAACCATGGCACCCAAGGCTCCCTCCAACCTGGCCTTGAACACTGCCAGGGATGGAGCAGCCACAACCTCCCTGGCCAACCCATTCCAGTGCCTCAGCACCCTCACAGCAAAGAATTTCTTCCTCAGATCCAATCTAAACCTCCCCTGTTTCAGTTTGAACCCATCACCCCTTGTCCTGTCACTGCAGTCCCTAATGAAGAGTCCCTCCCCAGCATCCCTATAGGCCCCCTTCAGACACTGGAAGCTGCTCTCAGGTCTCCACGCAGCTTCTCTTCCCCAGGCTCAACAGCCCCAACGTTCTCAGCCTCATTCACCCAACTGTGCTTTTTGCTTAGGGGTTCCCAAATTCTAAAGCTGTGACACCCTTCACTGGGACAAAGTTACAGTGAGAGGGGTCAGAAATGGGTAAGTTGGGAGCCCAGAAACTCTATGATCCTGGGGAAATGCCCCTGCTTAGAAGGAGGAATTGGTAGATGCTGACTTCTCCAAGCAGGGGCTCTTCTGCTGGGTACTTACCAGCTCAGGAAGAGCAGGGAGAGACCCCCCTGTGCCAATCTGCTGAACCATGGACGAAATCCCTCTGGGAGATGGGACAGAGTGGTGTATCTGAAAGCCTTTATGGGATGCTGAAACTGTGTAGGGCTTATACCAATGGCTGGTATAAGAGGTTTATCTTCCCTGCAGCAGAGGGGTGATCACACTGCCCCACTTACCTCTCACAGAAAGGAGGATCCACCTGAGGATCATTTCCCTTCAAACCCCTCCCAAACCATACAAACCTGTTATACAAATGCTCCATTAAGCCTCTCACACCAAGAAAAAAGAAGGTAAATGTTCATTTTACTGTTTAGAGGAGATGAAAGGTGCTCAGAAATACCAACAGTGAGTTTGAAATCAATTGGTTGGTGCTTTATTGTGTGCAGGATTAGGATAAGAACACATGCACAGCCTCAGTCCTTAAGGGGAACCCTGTTCATTAGGCTTTTATTTACTGTGGTACATCAATACCCAGCAAGGTATCTTCAGCAAGAACTCCACCCCAGCAACCAACAGCTTAGCAATGGCATAGCGAGAGACCTGGAATGCAAAAACCCCTTGGGATGTTGGAAGTGGCTCCTGCTATTGGGTCTAACGTGGTTTGTAGTCTGGGATATACAAGTAAGGTCTCCTATGGGAAAGTCTGCCAGGATCCTAGAAGTGGGTTTGGCCCATAGTGGGTCCATGCTATGGCCAAGCAGAATCCCAAACTGGTTTGGGTTGGAAGGGACCTTAAAGCTCATCCAGTCCCAACCCCTTCCACAGGCAGGGACCCCTTCCACTGGAGCAGCTTGCTCCAAGCCCCTGTGTCCAACCTGGCCTTGAACACTGCCAGGGATGGGATACATCCATTCTTATCTCTCCTCACTGAGTCCAGCATTGCTTGGGGTCTAAATGAAGACATCAATTTCTCCAGCAATGCCCATGGCTGTGTTATTCAGTGGTTGTTGAGCTTTGGTTGTGGGTAAGGCTCAAAGCTCTCACCATCTCAGCTAATAACTGATCTTCCTCCTTTCCTTCTCAATAACTGATCTTCCTCCTTCCCTTCTCAATAACTGATCTTCCTCCTTCCCTTCTCAATAACTGATCTTCCCCCTTTCCTTCTCAATAACTGATCTTCCTCCTTTCCTTCTCCTCTCTGCCTGGATTAGCTTGTGCTTATCATTTTACACCTTATTGCTGTGCTGAGGAGGGCATGGAGCTTGCATCTCTGGAGGCTTTGAAAAGGTTGGACTCCGTTGGGGATGGTCCCCTGACTTAAGTCGGGCCATGGATACAAAGTCCCATCACTGCCCTCTCTCTACACACCTCAGGACAATCTCAGGCCATACTTTGAGAAGCATTCACCCACACTGGAGTGCAATCCTAGCAAAGAATCAAGTGTAGGAATACTTGACTCTTTCAAAGGACATTTCTATATGCATCTCAAGAAGCTTCACCAAATACCTTCTGCTTGTTGCTGGAGGAAAAAGGAATGTCCAAAGCAGTTTATTCACAGTCATGGGACAAGCCAGAAACCCTCTTGCTCCTAAACTTGCATCTCCCTTCTCTGCCCCCATGGTCACCCAGACACCATTCCCTGCCTCAGCAGCTGTACTGGGTAGAAGACAGCAGCAGCAGGGTCCTGTTCTGTGGTTTGCAATGTGCTCTGCAGCCTCCTGGCTCTCTAAATGCTTCAGAATAAACCTATTCATGGGTGCTTTAAGGCCACAGCAATGCACAGATTGCTTTTGCTGCAAGGCAGTCACTGCTGGCTCAGACTTACAGCCTGCTCCAAGCTGCTGCACACACAGGAATGCCTGCTCCAACCCATCTGAGGACCAACAGTGTCCAGCAGCCCAAGGTGAGCAAGGTGATGCAGTCCATCTCCCCATAATGACCCCCAGCCAGAAATGGTCATGACTGTCAGAGAAAGGGGGCTCCAGCCCCCCTGTACCACTTTGTCCAGTGGGTTTGCCATCTGCAGAACACAGCGTGTCCAAACGTACTGCAGCTTCACAGCAAGCTGGTCCTCCATGGGACTGGGCTTCAGAGACACCAAACAGCCTCAGTCACAGCATTCAGCATCGCTGCAAGGAGAAGCACTGCATCTCAAAAAAGCCTTTGCTTTGTAATAGGTAGGATGGAAACTGGAAGCCAGGGCTCTCTCCAGGCTGTCTCCTGTTCCTGAGATGGCAATTTCATGTTTTTCCATCAGGGTTTTGCTGTGCAGTTGCCACAGTTGGAGGGCTTAGAGCAGCCTCATATTTCCAAGCCAGGAAGACCCTGCACCAGTCAGACCTGAAGAATCCCTGCTGAATTTACACACACTAGGCAAATACAGCAGCAAGCTCATGGTCCCTTGCTCCCCATCATCCAAAGGACAGCACGTATGGGAATGTTTCACAGGGTTGAGGGGCTCCAGAAGTGCTGTCCTTCACTTTTTAGTGATGCCATCCCTCATAAAGAACCACATAAAAACTGAACCAAAAACCAAACTAAAAGGAATACAAAGACAAAAGCACAGCTGGAGGAAGAAGGGCAGAGCAGGAGGAGATCAGGCTTTAAAAACAATGGAGCCCTTCAGCTGAGCTGGTTCGAGGCCATCGGTGAAGGCAAAGAGGAAATACATCACCTTACGGATGCGGGCTAGCTCCGCTATCCGCTCCCCAAATTCCTGGGCATCTGCTTCATTGCATTCCACATCCTCGGCCCCTGGCTTCTTCCAGAAGATACCCACCGGCTCCAGCAGCTGCCTGTTCATAAGGTGGGTGAGATCAGGAGTCCAGTGCTGGGACGTGCCGGTCACCATGACCTTCCCAGGTCTCTCCAGCCGGATATCCCAGCGGAGGAAGCGCAAGTTGTGCTGCCGGATGAAATCCACTCTGTAGATGTGCTCGTTGGGATGCAGCAGTTTCTCACCATCCTGGGGCCTCCCATTCTTTTGCTGCAGGCTCTGGAATCGCAGCCTCATGCACTGGGTGAGCTGGTCATCACGGATGAAGGGCAGCTCGAGCATCCCTGCCTGCACTGCCATCACCTTGGCTGCTCCGCTGCTATGTTTGGCTCTCCAATAGGACACACAGAGGATAAAAGCTGCCAAGCCACCTCTTCATGGTCCACTGGTGCTAAGCAACCCGGGCCAGTGACGCAGAACACCCTCCAGGGCTTCCTCTGGGTGCCTCTTTGCGGATTAGGAACTGACGGTGCTACCGTGCATGATAATCTATAGGGAAGGGATGTCTGATGTCAGCTTCCCTGGCAACCTGCCTGACAACCACAGCTCGTTATCCCAGAATGAAGGCATGCAGACAGGGCTGATGATCTTAAAGGTCTTTTCCAACCTGGTTGATTCTATCTGACCCAACAGGTCTGGGCAGCAGGGCTTTCTCTGAAAGAAGGATAAGTCAGGTTGGAAGGAGACTCTGGAAGGGTCTGGTCCAACCTGCAGCTCAAAGCAGGATTTACTTCAACGTTAAATCAGGTTGCTTTGTGCACTCTATCTTTGAGTATCTTGTTTTGTGCACTCTATCTTTGAGTATCAACACGGGCAGAGATCCTGCAGACACTCAGGGCCCTTGTTTCACTGTCTGACCATGCTCAGTGCTGAAGATAAGCTACAGCTTCTGCTATTATCTTCTGTCCTGTGGATGTGCATTCCCAGCAAGAGTCTGGCTCCATCTTCTCCCATACCTTTCCATTAGGTATTTGCAGACCGGTTGGATGGGGCATTGAGCAGCCTGCTCTAGTGGAAGGTGTCCCTGCTTGTGGCAGGGGTTGGAACTGGATGAGCTTTAAGGTCTCTTCCAACCCAAACCATTCTATGATTATATCTGGTCTCTCAGATGTTCAGCAAGGACCAGGCTCTAATCCCAGGAGATTTGGTGTCTCCCTGAACCAAAGGGTTAATCTGTGCGCTTGACATCTTCCCTTTTGCTTTAAAAGTTGCTGCTGCAGTTCACAGCCACGTTTTCTCTTTCCAATTCATCCTAAGCCCTCGAAGCATCATGCAAAGTGTTAGCAAAGGGCCTGTCTAATTCATAGATCTCCAACACGACAGTAAACTGAACATCACTGGGGGGAAAGGCCTGGGGAGAACTGCAGCTTTGGCCATGAAACAAGGCTTTCAGTAAGAAAGAGGAGGCAGGCAAAGAAGAGCCTCTGAGGGTTAAGGGATGGAAAATGAGGAGGCACAAACACCCGCAGCCAAAGTGCCAAGGGAGGAAAAGCAGTGCTGGAGGCAAACTGAAATAATGAGGTGTCCCAAGGGACCCGGCTTCTGTTTGCTTGGCTTTTCCCAAGGCAGGGCTGGAAGTGAATGGTGAGGAGGGAAGACAATGTGCCTGCACCCCCTTGGGAGGTGTCAATGCAGAGGAAGAAGTTAAACAACTCCTTGTAGCACAAGAGTCACCGCTTCCACGATGGGAGGACACATTACTGCTTATCCAGAAACCAACAACAGCTGTTCCCATAGGAGGAAAAACCTTGAGTTAACCTGACAATGGGGATGCTGCAACAAACACAAACTCACAAACTTCATGTTCATCAACCCAAACCCACACACAACAAACAGAGACTGCAGGTACCACAGCACACAGAGCAGATGCAAAGGTGTAGGATGGAGGGATCCCTTTTAGGTCCATTGGCACCATACCAGGAGGCTGTGTGTGAAGCAGTGATGCTGTCTGCACACACTGAAGGGCTTTGGTGGCTTTTGGGACTAAAACCCATTGAAAGGTGCTTGCAACTTGCTGGGCTCTTGTCCTACAAGGCAGCATGCCTGTACCACAGTCTGAGGCCCTCCTGCTTTTGCTTTCATAGGACTGACTTCTTCTATAGCAGTGGACACAGTGTTTTCAGGCACAGAAATCCAAGGACATGGTACTGAGCACCTCCTTCCCTGTACCTCTGTGGTTCCTCCCTGGGTCTGCAGGCCCTTGCTCTAGTGCAGCTCTTTGGTGGCTTTCTGACCCCTAACACAATCCCTTTGGACATCACACTGAAGGATCACTGCTACAAGGTGCAATCCAGCCATGGGACATGCCAGGGATGGATGCTTTAGGGAAGCAGTGCCTTGGGGAAGATGCTAAGATCCTCAAATCACTCTACCTGCTCCAGTGCAAGGTATCTCATTGCCAAGGTGGGCATACACTGATCTGCCAAAGAGGGGAACACCATGGGAATTAAGAAAACAGGGCCAAAGGCTGCAGTGGAGCATCCTGAGTTCTGTTCTTCTTGTCTTTTAGGTGATTTTGGAGTGGCGAGGAGCAGATTTGGGACCTGGAGAAGATGGGACTTGATCTACCTGGTTAAAGAGAAACCGTCCAAGGGGTTGTCTTGAGTGTGATGTGACTGCAGTGATGATGGCTAATTCCTCTTGAAGGATAGTCCTCTAAGGGAGGTTTCTGCACATGAACCATTTTGGGGACCTGAGGCATCCCTAAGAACTGGACAAACACAATGCAAAGCCAAGGTGTCAAAGACAGGCATTCCCCTGCCATGGGGAATCTCTTACCTTCTGCCACAGAGATTCCCGGGATGCCAGGGAGGAGCAGGCAGCCACGAACCAGCAGTTCCCAACCTGGCCTTGGTGTAAGTCATGGGAGCTGATCCCATCCACAAAGAGGTGTGGATCATTGCAGATTTCCTGTGGGACAGAACAGAAACAGACACACTGAGTAAAGGAGGAGACAGGGAAACCAGCATCCAGGCTTCCTGGCAAAGGAAAATCTATTCCTCTCTTCCTCGGGCTCCATCTAAACCTGCAGCATTCTGCTGGCCTCTCTCATCATGCTTGGTGACAGGAGGACCTTGTCCTGCCTTCTGCTCTCACCAGGACATAGAATCATAGAAGAGTTAGGGTTGGAAAGGACCATAAGATCATCCAGTTCCAACCCCCCTGCCATAAGCAGGGACA
>NDXB01012697.1:46203-63418 GCA_002631895.1 Agapornis roseicollis | reverse complement strand
ATCTCTCTGGAAGCAGGGGAGGGCAAGCCAGGGGGGTTGAATGAGTGAACGAGCTGCGTGGGTATAAACCACGACACTGAGATATTTATCTTGCAGTCATAGCTCATTAAGATGAATGAAAACTTAACCTGAATCTCTGGTACTTCACCATTGGAAATTTTGATCTGACCAATATCTTCACTGTACGGCTTTTCTGAGGAGAGAGACCACCCACTTCTGCAAACATACACATGCAGGACTGAAGCAAAAGTCACCTGGGACAAGCTCTTCATGTCAGTCCACAAAACGTGATGACAAAGTTTTGTGAAACAAATCGGCTATTATGAAAGCCTGGAAGGGTACTGAGAACAATATAAAGGAAACCACTGTACCTCAGACAGTCTGCTATTAGAAAGTGGGAAAAATCAGCAAGCTGTACGACAAGTACCATTAGCCAAGGCCAAGCAACTTTCTCAGAAGTACACCCTCCCAGTGACTTCATGTGGACAATTTGAAACTTGTTAAGTAATGTCATTTTGCACCAGTTGCTGTAATAACTTTGTTATTAACTTCATTTTCCAATAGCAAGCATTCTATCAACAAAATACAGTAAACTTTTTTTTCCTTCTGGTTAGTGAGAATTCCAATGAAGAATAACCTGGCTGATGATAAAATCACCTTGCCACCAATAACAGAATATTTCAAATACTTTCAACATTGGTTTGATAATATTTAAGACTGTTTTGTAATGGTTACCTGCAACTTTATTAGAAATACAGCTTCCAAAGGTTTAAACCAAAGTAACTGAAAACTTGACTCCACCAGTGATTTTTTTTTTTTTTTGATGCACACAGGTTATGCAAATTAAAGGATGAAAAATTAAAGAAAGGAAAATGCCCTGTATTCACAGACTTATAATTCTTATTTAAATAAGTTGTTTTGAATGCGACTTGCTGCAGAAAATCTGAGCATCTCTTTTTACATAGTATCTGCAACTTAGCCTCAGAACCAGCCTTCCTTTATTGCTGTTGATGCAGTTAGACATAAAGGCTGTCCAACAGATTCTTGAATACATTATTCTCAGTTTAATAAATAGAGAATGCTTGTTTCCATTGCACTACTTTCATTACTTCAATAGTGGTACAAGATCAAATGACAGTATGAGCTTGTGTATAAACTTCTTAAATTTAAAGGTAGTTAACTCAAGGTAGGTAAAGATATCGCATAAAACCAGGTGTAAAACAGAAAAGGAAACAGCCTTTCTTCCTTAGAAAAAAGATAGCATATAAAATTTTTCCTCATAGATGATTGTTTTATTGAAAATGAAATTAACTTTTTTTTTTAATTTGTCATCTCTCCACCCAAATATAAATTTGAAGAGCAGGAATTGAGAAATACAGACTGTCTTATCATTGAGGCAACAGTGAGCAGGCGTCACACTACTCATTGAAAAAAGGGGTTTTGGAAACATCAGCAATTTATTTTGGCCTGTTTTCTAAGATTAGTAATAACAAGACAACGTCAGTACAGGCCATAATTTGATGTTACAGAAGCAGTAACAAACTCATAGTTGGAATTTAAAATCCATTCCTGTCCCATCAGATTAAATTCAAAGGAGCAGGAACAGTTGTTACTGCAACTGTAGAGGAATCAGTTACTTGTGGTAGAAGAGGGAGTATAAGGCCAGGAAGTGTGGCAAAAATAGTAACAACCAGCTTAGCTGTCCTGCAATAATAGCTCCTACACACCAAAAGAAATGAGAGTAAAACTCCCTCAGGAAAAACAGCTTTAGGAAGGATATGTGGGGGAGTTGACCTCTATGTCAAAAATGGGATTCACTGCATAGTGCTGTCTTTGAAGAACATCAATGTGCAGTCAAAAGCATATAGGTGAAAATTAGACACCAAGCCAACAAAAGAAACTTGGTGATTGGTGTCTACTAGATGCTACACAATCAAGAAGAGGATGTTGAGGAAGAGTTCCTTTTCCAATTGCAGGAAGCATCATGCTTGCAGTCCCTGAGCCTGATGGGGTATTTCAGCCACGTTGGCATTTGCTGGAAAAGTGGCATAGCTCATTGCAAGCCATCCAGAAAAATATTGGAGTGCATTGAGGATGACATCCTTGTACTGGTGATGGAGAGCCTGACAAGAGGAGAGGCTTTGCTGGACTTGCTGCTCACCAATGCAGAAGCACTTATCAGAGAAGTCAAGATTGGTGGGCTGCAGTGTGAGCTACAAGATAGGTAAAAAGTAGAGTTAGGACCCTAACTTTCATAGAGGCAAACTTTCAGCTGTTTAGGGTGCTAGTGCATGGGATCCCTCAACTAACTGCCCACAGAGGCAAAAGACTGAATGAGAGCAGGGAGATATCTAAAGATGGTTTTCTTAGGGCACAAGAGCTCTCAGTCCTTATCTGCAAGAAGCTGAGCAGGGGAGGCATGAAGCCAGCCTGGCTAATCCAGCACCTCTTATCCAAACTGAAACAAAAACCAAAATGCATAGGCAGTGGAGGCAGGGATATACATCCTGGGAAGACTATAGAGATATGACCCAAGAGTGCAGGAAGATAAGGTTCAAGACCATCTAAAGAACCTGAATTTGCATCAGTTCATGGGATCTTAGAAGATGCACCCATGGGTATTGAGGGAACTAATGGATGAAGTTGCTAAGCCACTTTCAATCATATTTGAGAAGCCATGGCAGACTGGTGAAGTTCCCAGTGGCTACAAAAGGGAAACATAACCCCCATTTTTAGAAAGGGAAACAGGGAAGACACAGAGAACTACAGGCTAGTCAGTCTCACCTTGGTGCCTGGCAAGATCATGGAGCAGATCCTCCAAAAAATTATGTTAAGGCACATGGAAAATAAGGAGATGATTGGTGACAGCCAACATGTTTTCACTAAGGGCAAATTGTACCTGATAAATTTGGTGGTCTTCTAAGGTGGGAACATGGCATTGGTGGGTAGGGGAAGGGCAACTGACATAATTTACCTGGACTTGTGCAAGACATTTGACACTGTCCTGTATGGCATTCTTGTCTCTAAACTGGAGAGACACAAATTTGGACGACTTGGTGGATAAGGATTTAGCTGGAGGGTTGCACTCAAAAAGCTGTAGCTAACAGCTTGATGTCCAGGCGGAGACCAGTGACAAGTGGGGTCCCTCAGGAGCCCATGTTGGGACCAATATTATGTCACATCTTTGTTGGTGACATGACAGTGGGGCTGAGTGTATCTTCAGTAAGTTTCTGAGCGACATCAAGGTAAGTGCTGCTCTATAGGGAAAGGATGCCATCCAGAGACCTTGACAGGCTTAGAGGTGTACCAGTGTGAACCTTGTGAAGTTTAACAAGGAAAAGTGCAAGTTCCTGCGCCTGGGTCACAGCAATCCCAAGCACAAATACAGGCTGGGAGATGAGTAGATTGAAAGCAGCCCTGAGGAGAAGGACTTGGGCATATTGGTGGAGGAAAACCTGAACATGAGCCAGCAGTGTGTGCTTGCAGAAAGCCAACTATATCCTGGGCTGCATCCAAAAGAGAGTGACCAGCAGGCTGTGGGAGGTGATTGTACTCCTCTAATCCACACTCATGAGATCTCACCTGCAGTGCTGCATCCAGCTCTGGGGCCCCAACATAAGAAGGATGTGAGCCTGCTACAGCACATACAGTGGAGGGCCACAAGAGTGATCAGAAGACTGGAGCACCTCTTCTGAGAAGAAAAGCTGAAAGAGTTGTGATTGTTTAGCCTGGAGAAGAGACCTACAGGGAGTAAAGGAGTGTCCTGGGTTTAGCAGTACCAGTCATTTTAATTCTTCATAGTAGCTGGTGCAGCTGTGTTTTGACTTTCAGTTGTGAGCAAAACTGATAACAGGAATGTTTTTAGTTACTTCTCGAATGTTTTACTCTGACCAAGGACTTTGTGAGTCTCATGCTCTGCCAGGGAGGAGGGGAGGCCAGGAGGAAGCAGGGACAGGACACCTGACCCAAACTGAGCAAAGAGGTATTCCATACCATAGCACGTCATGCCCAGGATGTAACTGAATGTTACCCAGAAGGGCTAGTGCTCTGGGGGTTGGAGGAGGTATTCGGTCGGCACTCGGTTGGGTTGGGGTGTTGTGAGTTATGTGTCGGTGGTTGGTGAGATGCTGTATTCTCTTCCCTTGTTATTTCCTTTATCATTATTATTATTGGTGGTAGCAGCAGTGATTTGTGTTATACCTTAGTTACCAAACTGTTCTTATCTCAACCTGTGGGAATTGCATTCTTCTGATTCTCCTCCCCATCCCTCTGGAAGCAGGGGAGGGCAAGAAGGGGGGGGAGTGAGTGAACGAGATGCGTGGCTGGGTTTAAACCAGGACAAGGAGGGTACAGGAAAGATGTAGGAGGATGAGGGGGTACTTTTTAGCAGGGAACGTAGTGATAGGATGAGCGGTAATGGTTTTAAACTGAAAGAGGGTACATTTAGATTAGATATTAAGAAGTTCTTCACTGTGAGGGTGGTAAGACATCGGAACATGCTGCACTGAGAAGTTGTGGATGCCCATCCCTGGCAGTGTTCAAGGCCAGGTTGGATGGGGCTTTGAGCAGCCTGGTCTAGTGGAAGGTGCAGGGACTGGAATTAGATGAACTTTAAGGTCCCTTCCTACCTGAACCATTCTATAACTCTGTGATTCTAAGAAACATAGCACAGGCTCTATTTCCACAACTAATCCATCCCTGTAAATAAGCAGGAAGACAAAGTTGCTTTCAGGTTCTTTTTGTTTCTCAGAAAGGGTAAAAACATTAGTGCTAAACCACAGTAACAAGTAATAAAACTCAACAGGAATGAATTTTAGAGAAAAATTCATAGGAATCTGGCATCCACACTATGCTGGAGAGACAGTTCTGAAGAGTAGCTTTATATAGTAGGGTCCCATGGATTACAGGTGTAATTGCCATGGACCTGCTGAGGTCCTATATCTGTGGAACAACTAGACTTGTAGTTACTTTTTATCTATTATTTTTCTGCAAAGGCAGACAACAGAGCTACCACCACCACCACCACCAACTCCTTGGCACTTGTCAGTAATACTCTACCAGATTTATTAAATCCAGGAAAGAGGAGAAGTTTTACACACTCTCATTTCCTGAGGATGTTTATGTTTCTTTTCAGTGGATTAAGTAGCAAAATTAGTAAACTCATACATTTTTGAATAATCATGTAGACATACAAGGGAAAATATCCAAGGAAGAAAGGACACATATTGAAGAGATATTTGGTCTTCATCATAGATAGGCTTTGACTGCTGGCTTTTATGTAGAATGCGGAAGTATTGCAAATAATGTGATGGAGTTAATTGTTATTACTCAGCACAGTTGTTGATTCAGTGACCTACTCCTAATAACCCCTAGCTCAGCTAGATTTCAGAAGGTTCCTTGCATCTTTGTATTGCTAAAAGTATGTCTGATTAGGAGACGAAATCACAGGTTTAGGAGGATATTTTAAAAGCATAAATCAATCTCAGTTTGTTTTAAAATGAGATTTTTTTCCTGATTCTCTATTGTTATCTCATAATCCTGAAAGAAGGATGGTAAAAAAAATTCTATTTTTTCTGAGTTCAACCGCCTTTTAATGCTACTGCAATGATTCCCTTCACTAGAAATTTCCACACCACTTGATATGCTTACATAATTCTTCTAGGTCAAATGCAGGTTTCATTTAGCTGCAGTAAATTCTTAGAATGACTTCTTGCCCCATTAAAACTGAATTGCAAAAATTTTATTGACTTCCGTGGGCTAGGAATTCATCTGTGGTGCCTTTACTTAACATTTGTTGGAGGCACTATAGATTTAAATTGAGGTTGCTGGAAACAGCTTAGCAATTGTAGAAATGAACAGATATCTATGGTCATATGCAAACTGTTCATTCTGTAATAGCATTTTACTGTTTATCTGAGTTTCATTAAATGACATAGAAACCAAGATGCAAAAATACAAGAAATATTATTTAAAAAATTAAAGAGCCATTTACACAATTAACAAATGCACCAATCTATGCATTTCTTATACGTCAGGCATGGTTATAATTTTCATTATTTAAATAGAACATTTATTAAGTCTGTTCTTCTGAAAAATGCTAGCATTGGCCTAAAATAGATGTTGTCTAGACTTAAAATATAATTTAAAAACCTCTAAGCACTACTTTTAAGTCAAATTCCTCAAGGACAGACTGAAATTATACAAGACCATCTACTGATTGTAATTAATTGTACTAGCTGCAAGCTAGGTTAAATTAATCCAAATAAAATAACCTGTAAATTTAGTACCTTGACATTCCCTTTTAATTTCCCTTGCAACTTCCACATCATATTTGTTAATGCCGTAAAATAAGCAGATAAAGAACACAACAAACCAGCAGTCCCTGAAAACTAGTTCTTCTGTGTTCTTTCTTGTACATTCATCATTATCAGCAACACTCAAAATGTGCCTTCTATTTCCTGGTTATTTGCTAATGTTACTGCAGTTCCATGTAACAACAGTTGCAAAGTACTTAATGCCTGCTAATAGTTATCCTACGATAGAAACTAGTCACAAAGTGCCATTTTCCAGCTTTAATTCCATCCATAGGTAATCCACATCTTACACTGCATACTAACCTTGTTACTTTATGAGGTCAAACTACTTATGTAACAGTGGCGGGAAAGTTCCTGAGATAAAACACAAAAACAACCAACAAACCAGAAACAGCTAAAAGAAGCAATAGTTCCTTTTAGGCCTTTACTGAACGTGAAGATCAAGTTACAAATATTTTGGTGCAACTTGATTAAAATTAAAAGAGTTTTTGCATAAATTACAGTACAGAGGGTGTGCAAAGAACTCACACTGCAATGCAGGAAAACACAACACATTCTATAGGAGAAATTTAATTTCTAATCAATCTCCAGTAAGAAGTAAGAACAAACCTTATGGTATGCTCCTAAATTTTGGCTTTCAAACCCTACTAACACACAAATGAGAAAAAGTTATTTCTATAACAGTCCTGAATCTACTTCTTATAACTTTTTTTTTTTTCCCCTTAAAAATAGTGAGGTTTGTTTTCTATTCTTGTTTTACTCTATAAGCCTTTTTTTTTTCTAGGCAAGAAATAAAGTAATGTCAGTGAAGATGGTAGAATGTGTTGGATGTGTAGGATGCTGGAAAACGCTGGCAGCAGAAGGCAATAAAAAGAAATGCTAGCTGGAGCTAAAGAATGTCTTTCAATTATGAGGTAAAACCAGGTACTTGGGAGAAGGCACACACATCAAAAGGAAAAAAGTTTCACAGATTAACAACTACCTGTCTGACATTTATCAAGAGCACCTTCCAAAATCAGTCACTACTTAAACTCCCAACACATGCTGAGCACCAAAATCAATAAACCCACAAAGACCCAGTCATACATGTATTAAACACACACTTGTAAAAGTCAGTATAACAGTAGGAACACAAAAGCCACATCTTTTTATCTACCAGATCAGAATCTTTCACTACATCCTACATATAAATTAGCCACAGACCTCTTTTTATTTCTGCAGAAGAAAAATAGCTATGCAAAATAGCTATGTTGCATACACATAACATGCATATTTAAGAACATGCAGCGATCTACTACCACTACCACTATCACGGAATCCCTATGTGTTATGCTAAGTGTTTCACTTTATTAAAATACACTATTCTTTATTTAGACTGTCTCATAAAGGACCTGAAAACCATACTTTTTATATTTCCTGCAAGCCCTACCTGAACTGCCATTCAGAATCAGAACGGGAGCACAGTTAACAGCTTCACTTAATAAAAATCTGCAGGATTAGTTCTGACATAGCACTGCTATGAACAGAGGAGAAAAAAACCACTATCAGCTGCCTCCAGCATTTGAAAGAAAAAAATTTTGCTGTGACCAATTTTCTTATCAGTTGCTATAGTAATACCCAGCAAAAATATAGCAACAAAATCTCCTCCAGAGTCTGAGAGAACAGTCTTTTCTCTTTGACTTAATTGCTTTTTTGCTGATGCTTCTTGCATCTTACTTTGACCCAGTGTCAATTTTATGGCAAAATAACCGTAACAACTGAGTGCTATTACAAGCCCTGAAATTATCCTGCACAGCCGCCCAGGGCACCCAGTCTGCATAAAGGAGAAGAGAGCATTTCAGGGTACAGTTTTCTACAAACTTCATCTGACTACTGTTTCTTATGTCTGCTATTTTGGTCTAAACGTCCCTGTCTTCTCTCTTATGCCAGCTCTAGGGTTTACGAGGCCCAGTGTCAAGGCTGATAAATTACTTTGCCTTTCCCCCTCCCCAAAAAAGTTAGTTTCTGCTAGTTCAGTCAGGTCCTCTATTGCCTGTTGAGGACATGAGAGCACACAGGCACAGCACTAAGAATTTCTGCTAGTTCAGGTCAGTGATCCAACTTACCACAAAGCCACGGCAATACTAACCATGGCACAAAGGAAAAGAGTCAGATCCTATGGAACAAGTAGGAAATGGAGACAGGACAAAACCCTTTGTTGGCAGCAGATGCTTATGTCTTCATAAGTCACATAACTACAGCTTTTGGACACCCCTCTGGATCCTAGAACATGGAAGTTTATTCTACATGTGCAAAAAGCCTTTAACAACAATTCAGGATTCTACATACTAGGTGTAAATGTCTCAGTTTCAGCTGAGTTTTTTCTTTTAGTTGCTGATGCAGTGCTGTGTTTTAGCTTTAGTCTGAGGATAATGCTGGCAACATATTGATGTTTTAGTTGTTGCTCAGTAGCACTTACCCTTACCAAGAACTTTTCAGTCTCTCATGCTCTGCCAGTGTGGAAGGGCACAAGAAGCTGTCATGAGCACAGCCAAGACAGCTGACCCAAACTAGCCAAAGGGATATTCCATATCATGTAACATCATGATCAGTATATAAACTGGGAACACCTGGCAAGGAGGAGCTGAGTGCTGTTCAGGGATGGGCTGGGCAGCAGTCAGCAGGTGGTAAGCAGTTGTGTTGTGCATCACTTGGATTTCTTGGATTTTCTCCTTCTCTCTCTTTTCCCATTATTCTCATTCTTACTATTTTTATTACTACTACTACTACCACTACTACTACTACTAATATAGTTTACTCTGTTTCTGTTATTAAACTGTTCTCTTATCTCAGCCTGTGAGTGTTGCCTTTCTTTGATTTTCCTCTCCATCCCACGGAGGTGGGAGTGCGGGTAGTGATTGAGCCATTGTGTGGTTAATGTCTGGGGTTAAACCACAACAGTAAGGAAACCCTGAATGCATGCTGAAATATGAATCCTGAAAAATAGTGTCTCAGAGATCTAAGGAGCATATAATTGAAACTAAAAATAAAGCTAGAGCACAGACATTGCCAGCCTACCCTAAGTATTAAACGTGGGACCAAAGAAAGTAAGAAATAGGTGCAAGATTAGAACTGCTCCAAGACATTTTTGCCTATTTCTGTGTTCTCACATTAGTAAGCATTAACTATACCAGTCAGAATTTCTGCTGGTACCACTTCAGGTATTTGCATGACATAGAAGACCTGTGTAATGAACTGCTCAAATGAGAAAAGAGCAAATCAGTATGAAGAAAAGTTTTGATTCAAACATTAAATTAGAGGAATAACTAAAATAAATTGTATTAATCATAAGATAGTGTAATGGCACAGAAAAGCTAAACATAGCGATGTATAAACCAACCAGTCTTTGTATGTTGTATATGAGAACTAGAACAGGATCCTAAAAATAGCATTACATAAATGGGAAATAGTCTTGCAAGCAAGAAAATATCTAGCAAAACCACTATGAACCTTTGTAGAGCTACATGAAGATCCCCAAAGTGTGCAGCTGGAGTTCTGTTGTAGTGTCTGCATACTGACTGAAAGGAGCTTAAAGGGTTTACAGCTATGCTGCCATCAATGTAGGAGGCACTTAGTGGCCTGGCAGCCACTAAGCTCTATCAAAGCCACAAGCAGAGAAAAGAAGGAGGCAAAGAAAAAAAAAAAAACAGTGGGANTTCTGTTGTAGTGTCTGCATACTGACTGAAAGGAGCTTAAAGGGTTTACAGCTATGCTGCCATCAATGTAGGAGGCACTTAGTGGCCTGGCAGCCACTAAGCTCTATCAAAGCCACAAGCAGAGAAAAGAAGGAGGCAAAGAAAAAAAAAAAAAACAGTGGGAATTATGTTCCCTTTCTACAGATTTTATAATTATTCTCATAGCACTTTGTTTACTGGGAACTGTGGACCTCTGTCAATAAAGAACTAATTCTCACCATTTGCATAATTCTGGGTATACTATTTTTCAGCTACCTGCCAATGGCTTGAAAGCAAAAAATACCAAAGCTTTCAGGGTTTTGACTGCTTGAATAGTTGATTGACAACTTGAGAAGTAGGAGCTGAGTATTGGTGTGGCTGGAAAATCCTGTTGTCCAAGGTTAAATATGGGTGGCAGCAACAGGTTCAGAAAAGCTTCCAAAAAAATGACTGCAATATCCTCAGAGTGAAGTTGCTTTAAACAGACTTATATATATGCACAGTACCTCCAGAGAAACATATGGATGAGGCAGAAGGTGCAAAGGTCAAGTTTAAGTCTGTAATGATCTAAACAGAAGAGCTAGGAAGTGAGTGAAGTCTTCTGAGCTGAACATGCCACATGACAGTCCTCAGTGAGACAATTCTTATTTCAAATAAATCTGGGAAAACTTCTGGTGTTTCTAACACACAAACAACAGAACAAAACAAAACAATCTGCAGAATTTAATTTGTCAAAATTAAATACAGCATTTAAAATTTTCACACAAAAGAAGCTTCTATGCAATGCCTGGACAAGTGTACATGCCAAATTTTGAGGAAAAAAATTCTGATGACTGTTCATGAGTCAGATTGCATAGAAACATTTGTGGTGCAAAAACCTTCTAAAGCTCCTCAGCAAATAAATACTAAAGCAAAGCATTTGTCTACCACTTCTGCCACAATGCTACTTCTGGTCACTTGCATTGTACCTCTGATATTCTTTGATCTTCCACTTTGCATCACTTTCATGTAGGTCTCATCTATTTCAGAAGTCTTCCAGTCTCCTCATAAGCTTGTAACCTGCACTCAGATACATCAAGATATGTCAAGTGCATCTAAAAATGCATGTCATTGAAAACAGTGAGTTTGATGTCTTTTTTCACTTATGCACTGGGGAAAACAAAACAAAACAAAACCAAACAAAAAAACCAAACCAAAACTCCTAAGGACTTACTTATTGTAAGACTAACTGAGCATCTCTTCTCATGGAACATATTCATGCAATTGTCTTCACTTTCTAAAATATTCCATTTAGGTGATAAATACATTTATAGAAGATGATTATCTGGCCATTTGCACTAAAAATTTGATCCCAAGAGTTAGTTTTCTGCACAAACAGCACCATGGACCTTGAAGTGTTTTCTGAAATTAGTGATTAGTTTTAACAATTAATAAAAGTGAGAAAGCCTGTTCTTTCTGCATTTATTTTGTAAAAAAAGAGTAACATTTTCCTTGTAAATTATTCTTAACAAGGCTTTTTATTTTCTGACCTCAACTAAAACTATATTCTTTGCAAACTGGCTAGGTATACCAGTGGAACTCACTATTTACTTCTGCACTTGAATTAAAACAGAGAGGGAAATTAACTTTCTGAACACCTCATCTACTTTATGGAACTAGTAAAGAACTGCCTATCATCACATTTTGAGAGAGAAATTGCCACCTTGACTATTTCAACCACCTGCCTTTTACTGGCAAGCTACAACCACCCTATGCAATTTCTTATATGGGAAAACAATATTTAAAAAAATACTCATTACAGCATTTGGCATCTTTCAATGAGCTGGCAATGCAGAAATATGATAGCATTACTTCACCAGCCAATTTTTCATGAACCTTGAACAGATGCTCTGAATCACTGCTAGTCTACTAAGCTCTCCATCCATCATAATTTTCTGCAGCACTATATTACTACACGGCGGTAGGGATGGAGATCTCTGACAGGATTAGGAAACATTTCACTGCACTCTGTGTGTGATGTCCTGAACTTTACTCCTGTAATAGCTCAAGTCTTCCCTTCAGCAACTCTCTCTTTCTTTTCTTTCCAAACCCAAAAGCTCCTCACCAGCATTCCTTTGCTGATTACCCTTTAAACCTCAAGAAAGAAAACAGTCACTTTCATCTGATTCACAATTTGCAGTTTCCATTGGAATCACAAATATATTTTTGATAAAACAGTTATCCACCACTCTGGTTTTCTGTCCTTACCAGCTGCAATCTTCACATTTAGAGGGGTTTGGCACAAGAAAACAGACGGCTATCACATTCTGAGAAGACAATTCCATCTATTTATACAATTCTCTGTTTAAGAATTTACTAATTATACAGCATTTATTACTATACTCTATACTCATTACAGACTCAAAAGTTTCCCAAGACCTACTTAATTTACTTGTAACAGAATCTATTACATAAATCCATATTAACGTCTGACATACCTCTGTCTACACTCTTAAAAACACAGCTTTACAATAGCAAAAAAAATTTAATTACTGCAATGATTCCTTACAATAATTGAGGTGCGGAACAGTAAATTCTGTCTTTGTACATGAAAGTTAACACTTACAAAGGATACGTTTTCTCTCTTCTCATGCTGAAATTACTAATAACAAAGCCCATTCAAATTGTTCTGTTTCTGAAAGATTAATTTGTCTACACCACAATTTCATTCATTACAGACAGTCAGAAAATACCAATTTATTTATTAGGGAGGTTTTGGCCTCCCTAATTTTATTTCTGAGTTCCTTCATAACCTATGAAGGAACTCAGGTTATGAAGGAACTCAGAAATAAAATAGAAGGTGCATCATCTTTGGAAGGAGGGCAGGGTTTCTCAGGGAGTGTTTAAGGAGGCTGCTAGGGCATGTAGAAAGAAAATTAGGGAGGCCAAAGCTCAGCTTGAACTTAAACTGGCAACTTCTGTAAAGAATATTAGAAAAGGTTTTTATAAATACATTAATGGTAAAAGGAAGGGTAAATCAGATCTTTGCTACTTACTGGATGAGGCAGGAAACTTAGTAACTAAAGATGAGGAGAGGGCAGAAGTGCTTAATACCTTCTTTGCCTTGGTTTTTAGTGAGAAAGTGAGTCCTCGAGATAACTGTACTTTGGGGTTGGTAGGTGGTGTTAGGGAGCAGAATGGTCCTCTTGTTATCCAAGAAGAAGAAGTTAGAGAATTGTTGAGAAACCTGAATGTTCATAAATCAATGGGACCAGATGGGATCCATCCAAGGGTGATGAAGGAGATGGTGGATGAGCTTGCAAAGCTGCTCTCCATCATTTACCAACAGTCGTGACTCACTGGCGAGGTTCCAGATGATTGGAAGATGGCCAATGTGACGCCCATTTATAAAATGGGTAGGAAGATGGATACTGGTAATTACAGGCCAGTCAGCCTGACCTCGGTACCGGGAAAGTTAATGGAAAAGTTCATACTGAGTGCTATTAGGCAGCACTTAAGAGATGGCCAGGGTATCAGACCCAGCCAGCATGGGTTTATGAAGGGTAGGTCATGTTTGACCAACCTGATTTCCTTTTATGATCAGGTGACCCGCCTGGTGGATGTGGGAAGGGCTGTGGATGTTGTCTATTTGGATTTCAGCAAGGCCTTTGACACTGTCTCCCATAGCATACTCCTGGAAAAGCTAGCAGCTCATGGCTTGGACAGGAGCACTCTTTGCTGGGTCAGGAACTGGCTGGATGGCCAGGCCCAGAGAGTGATGGTGAATGGTGTTGCGTCCAGCTGGCGGCCGGTCACCAGTGGTGTCCCTCAGGGGTCTGTGCCGGGACCGGTTTTGTTTAATATTTTTATTGATGACATGGATGAGGGTATTGAGTCCTTCATCAGTAAGTTTGCAGATGACACCAAGGAAATAATTGAGCGTGTCCAAAGGAGGGCAACAAGGCTGGTGAGGGGCTTGGAGCACAAGCCCTATGAAGAGTGATTGAGAGAATTGGAGTTGTTTAGCCTGGAGGAGACTCAGAGGTGACCTTATCACTCTCTACAACTTCTTGAAAGGAGGTTGCAGACAGGTGGGGGTTGGTCTCTTTCACCAGGCAGCAACGGACAGAACGAGAGGACACAGTCTCAAACTGCGCCAAGNCCTGGAGAAAAGGAGACTCAGAGGTGACCTTATCACTCTCTACAACTTCTTGAAAGGAGGTTGCAGACAGGTGGGGGTTGGTCTCTTTCACCAGGCAGCAACGGACAGAACGAGAGGACACAGTCTCAAACTGCGCCAAGGAAGGTACAGGTTGGATATTAGGAAGAAGTTTTTCACGGAAAGAATAATAAAATATTGGAACAGTCTGCCCAGAGAGGTGGTGGAGTCACCATCCCTGGATGTGTTTAAAAAGAGGCTAGATACAGCACTTGATGACGTGGTTTAGTTGAGGTATAGGGCATGGGTTGGACTTGATGATCTTAGAGTTCCCTTCCAAGCTGGTAATTGTGTGATTTTGTGATCTAGTATGTAAAGAAAATGCAAGTCAGTTAAGAGAGCATGCAAAAATACCAATTGTCAATCCAACTTGCCACTTTATCTGCAGTTGTTTTAACTTCTGCAATTTTCACTCTTTTAACTATTTGTGTAGACAGAAGTTGAGCCAGGATACTACTATGCCAACCACTGTATATGCACATGCATGCACACTTGTGCACATACGCATGCACACAAGCATACACAACTCTTCTGTCTCTCGAGACCACAGCCTAGGTGACTGCTTGCATAGTCATTTCATTATTCTTTCCATCCAATTCACTAATCACACTCAATTTCCAGATGCAAAATCTTGAGTTTTAATCAGTAAAACAGTTAATTTTACATCAGTCTGGACACATAAGAAGACCCTTTGAACCTTCATTGCTGGAAAAATTTATATATATAAATAAAATACAGGAGCAGCCTAGAATAGTTTTCTTCCTCCATAGCTGAACCACCTCTGAGTTCATGAGTCACTGAATAACAACGTAGCAATGAAACTGATCACCATATTGACCCTACTGAGCCTCCTTGCTCCGCCTTATTCAGCTGTCTGCACAGACACCTACATCCTCATCCACAGTAGCAGAGCCAGCAATAATCATTGTTTGGTTTTCTGGTTACAGGTCTGTCAATTCTGAGGGCAAAGCATTCTGGAAAGCAGGAGCTTGCTTCAGCTCTTCAGTGGACAATTCTGAACCTTTTGGCTCTGTGACAAATTTTTCCAGCCTGACGGAATTCAACACATTAATGGATCTCCTTTTTCTGACTCAGTTTCCACATAAGCTTCTCTTCCTCTTCTTCCACTCCAGGATCTGGCTTCAGGAAAGTGTGGATAGCAATCACTAGTAACTGCCAGTGCTGTGGAATCATTTCTGTCTCCAAGTCACCCTCCCTGGCCACAGCCTGTTGTCATGGAAATCACAGTCCTCTTGTACTGTAGGAAATGTCTCACTGCTGAGCTACCATTGAACCTGCAATTTCTCCATCCCTGAAGAATGCTATTCACTCTCACCTCTATGTCCCAGACATTCAAACTCCAGCATCATGAGCTGAAGTCATTCCTACTTTTACTTGGTTCTTCTGCCATACCAGAGAGACATCTCCAAAACAGAATGGGTAGCATTTTAACCATGTACAGAACAGAAACTCTGTGAACACTGGCTGAAGTTACAAGGCACAAGGCACATTGGTAATGAGCTACAAATAATTATGTATTATTAAAAGGAAAGCCCTGTGAATCTTAACCATGCCTTTGGAAATTACAGAGCTTATCTTTATTGATTTTTTCTCCTAAGTAGCCTGATAGAATGTATAGTAGACCTAGTAGAGAGTTACATGGAAATAATTTAAAAAATAATAAATCCAAGTTTTACAAAACCTGATTCTTATTAACCTGTTCTAAAGTATTTCTTACAGTCACATAACAAACCAGTACATGAACAGCCCATGCATCCCAGACTCCTAAATTTCTGATCCAAGCAATTATAACCCTGCCAAGCCCAAAACAAACACTGAATGATCTCAAGTGAAAATATTAGCCACGTCTGCTAAAGTTTAAGAAGAATGTTGATTTCTCCATGCAAATCACAAATTGAAAAATTCCAGTCCTCTCTCATGATACACAACAATAGCCTCAGGCTGCAGCACAAGGCACACAAGTGGTGGCACTACTTGACCTGGCCAGGGCATACAGACCAGTCAGTGGGCCCCAAAATTCCCACTATTTTCAATGTCCTTGATTTTCTGTTTCTTGCTCCTCTGGTTTCTTTAACACAATAACACTATCTAGTTGTGCTTATAAATGAGGATGGTATTTACTAACTTGTAGGTGACAATTTTCACATCACAGGAATTTCCACTTCCATGATATTAAGAAAAATAATTTGCACCCTCTAGACCACCAGCCTTTCTCAGAATGTTTAAACTATGCTTAGGTTTGAAATTCAAGCCAGATAACCACTGAGTTTCAGGTTTTGAGTTGATGCTGAAGTAAAGATGAGTTTTTTGGTCACAAGTTCTAAATGAAGATTAAGAACATATCAAGAGACCAGCAAATACCATAATACTCCTATCCCAGAAAGTAGTCCATTTTATAAGATTAGCTGTTCTCAGGAAATTTCAGCCATTGCAAGAAAGAAACAGTTCTTCTTACTTATACTGGCATGAGAAAAGGGGGAGTGTGGGATTGAGTGACCACAGAAGTCTTCAGCAATAAAAAATTCAAAACTACATATGCAATGACCTCATCAAAATCCAAAGACACTTATCACAAAGGTTATAATTTCAGCTTGTCATTTATACCAAATCTCCTTCCACTATTTAGCTGAAATAGTCTGATAAAATGCAGCACTCTTCTAAATTAAATAATTTCATTCACATTTCCTCCAATGGTTAACATAATAAAGATTAGCCATCTCTCTCAACACCAGTAAGAGTACTGACAGTTTACAGTTAATGTTTCCATTACTTAGCTAAAAAACATGGACAAGAAGGTCTCAAAAAGAAAGAAATAACTTTCACCTAGAATAAAGGTTTTAATTTACTACAGAGAACTGACAATTAAGAATCTTTTTAAACTTCAAATTTAAAAATGAGATGAAAAATTAGTCAGATCTCATAAAAAAAACCAAACAACACAACCAAACACCAAGACACCCTCCCCCCCC
>NDXB01012697.1:29222-46078 GCA_002631895.1 Agapornis roseicollis | reverse complement strand
CCAAACCCCAAAACCCCCCCCCCCCCCAAAAAAAAAAAAACACCAACAAAAACCAAACCCAAACCAAACCCAACCAACCAGCCAACCCAACCCAACCAAAAGAATTCAACAATTACATGCTATCTAGCAGGATTTCGGTTTTTTTCCCCAGGCAGTATGGAGCAGGAAGTGCTATGAGACTTCAAAACCCAGGGACTGTCACATGCCATTTGATATTACAATGAAGCATCACACACAGAAAGTGGATTTCTTTGATCACTTGCAGCATGGATCCACTTTTAACACGTTAACACACTAATCCACTTTCGATCTACCTACGAATTAACTGCAAAAAACCCCCAAAAACAACAACAAAAAAAAACAACCAAAAACCTCCCAGCAAATAATTTCTCTCTGAGACTCCATGAATTCTCATTGACAAGTACTGCATTCTGATCACTAGTGCTACTTGCTAAATATATATATGATCTGTCAAACAAATTCTGGATGTAGTTTATGCCTTATTTTTATGACAACCAATTTTAAAATAAAAGCTGTTGAATGGTGCCTCTGCTAAGGAACAGTTAGTGTTTATACATTGATAAGAATGGTGCAAAATTGAAAAATGAAAAAGACATTTGAAAATTACTATTACTGTTTCTAAGGTAAAGACTAAAATTAAGGCTTAAAAGAGGCTTTAATCATCAACATAGATTAGATCTAGGTCTCCTGAAAAGGTTGCCAAAGTATCCTGAAGCTTAATTCATGTGCTTGAATGCTGCTTTACATCAGTTTGGTTTTATGCTCAGCTCTAAACGAGTGAAGATGTCAAGTTATCTGGAAAATAATAGTTGGAGAAATTAAGTAGGGTCAGCATTGTTTTTAAAAGTTTAAAGCGACTGAGCAATTACAAAGACAGCTCTTGACTAATGAATTCCTTCCCAGTGCTTTGAAGTACAGGGTTGCCTCTGAGTAACCATCTGTTTTTAAAATGTTAACAAGTGGCTTATTATATGGTGTAAGCTATCAGTGCCATATAATTTTATATGTATACTGTATATCAATTTTATTCAGACCATGTTCTGAAAATACCTATCACATCTTCCTACAATTAAAATTATTACATCTATCTAGTAGAATATCTCATTGTATCTGGAATACATTTCTAGTGGACAATAATAAACACAGGAATTTAGCCATACTGTCACCAAACAACATCGCATTAAGAAGCAGGCATTATTTATTACAGCACCGGATGCACAGGGGATAGCTCCTCCTCACATATATGCCAATTCTCACTAGTTTCTTGCTTACAAGCATTTATCACATACATATACATTATAATTTAAAGAAATCTTATATATAGTATAATTACACCCTGGAACTGACTAACGTGTTACTTACTACTCACTGTTGGTTGATGTTCAAGGATCACCTGCTCCAAGCTCAGAATTGTTGCATCCCAGCTACAAGGAAGTGCAGCAGGAGTGCCAGGAGACCTCCTTGGATGGATAAGGAGATGCTGAAGAAAAATTTGAATGAAGAAAGAGGCTTAAAAAAGGTGGAAGCAAGACCAGGTGACTTGGGAAGAATACAGGGATGTTGTCCGGGAAGCTAGGGACCAGGTTAGGAAAGCTAAGGCCCAGTTAGAATTAAACTTAGCTAGGGATGTGAAAGATAACAGGAAAGGATTCTACAGGTACACTGTGAATGAAAGACAGACTAGGGACAATGTGGGCCCTCTCCGGAAGCTATCAGGACAACTGGCTACCCTGGATTTGGAGAAGGCTGAGGTTCTGGATGACTTCTTTGCTTCAGTCTTCATTGGCAAATGCTCTGACCACACCACCCAAGTCTTGGAAGTCAGATGCAGGGACTGTGAGAATGAAGACCTTGGGCCCACTGTGGGATAGGATCTGGTTCAAGACCATCTCATAGAATCATAGAATAGTTAGGGTTGGAAAGGACCTTAAGATCATCTAGTTGCAACCCCCCTGCCATAAGCAGGGACACCTCACACTAAACCATGCCACCCAAGGCTTCATCCAACCTGGCCTTGAACACTGACAGGGATGGAGCACTCACAACCTCCCTGGCCAAACCATTCCAGCTTCTCACCACCCTAAAAGGGAAGAATTTCTTTCAATATCCAATCTAAACCTCTCCTGTTTAAGTTTGAACCCATTACCCCTTGTTCTGTCACTACAGTCCCTAATGAGGAGTCCCTCTCCAGCATCCCTATAGGCCCCCTTCAGATACTGCAAGGCTGCTAGGAGGTCTTCAAGCAGCCTTCTCTTCTCCAGGCTGAACAGCCCCAACTCTCTCAGCTTGTCTTCATATGGGAGATGCTTCAGTCCCTTCACCATCTTGGTGGCCCACTTCTGGACTTGTTCCAACAGCTCCATGTCCTTTTTATGTTGAGGACACCAGAACTGCACACAATACTGCAGGTGAGGTCTCATGAGAGCAGAGTAGAAGGGCAGGATGACCCCCTTTGACCTTCTGGTCACGCTCCTTTTGATGCAGCCCAGCATACGGTTGGCTTTCTGGGCTGCAAGTGCACACTGTTGGCTCATGTTCATTTTCTCATCGACCACCACCCCCAAGTCCTTCTCCACAGGGCTGCTCTGAATCTTCTCTTTGCCCATCTCAACAATCTGAACGTGCACAAGTTCATGGGACCTGATGAAATCCAT
The DNA here is from genome assembly GCA_002631895.1 of Agapornis roseicollis. Classification (NCBI taxonomy): domain Eukaryota; kingdom Metazoa; phylum Chordata; class Aves; order Psittaciformes; family Psittacidae; genus Agapornis; species Agapornis roseicollis. The sequence goes on along the minus strand of NDXB01012697.1, from coordinate 43,403 downwards.
CTGCAGGTCCTGAAGGAGCTGGTAAATGAAGTTGCTAAGCCACTGGCCATCATATTCAAAAAATCGTGGCAGTCAGGTGAAGGGAAATATAACCCTCATTTTCAAGAAGGGGAAAATGGATGAGCTGGGGGATTACAGACCTGTCAGTCTCCCCTCTGCAAGTTTGCCAATGACACCAAGCTGTGTGATTCGGTGGGTACACTGGAGGGAAGGAATGTCATCCAGAGGGACCCTGACACGCTTGTGAGGTGGGCTGATGCCAACCTCATGAAGTTCAACCATGCCAAGTGCAAGGTCCTACACCTGGGTCGGAGCAATCCCAGGCACAGCTGCAGGTTGGGCAAAGAGGAGATTCAGAGCAGCCCTGCAGAGAAGAACTTGGGAGTGGTGGTTGATGAGGAAATGAACATGAGCCGGCTTCAGTGTGCAGTCGCAGCCCAGAAAGCCAACCGTATCCTGGGCTGCATCAAAAGGAGCGTGACCAGCAGGTCAAAGGAGGTGATCCTGCACTCTACTCTGCTCTTGTGAGAACTCCCCTGGAGTATTGTGTGCAGTTCTGGTGTCCTCAACATAAAAAGGACATGGAGCTGTTGGAACAAGTCCAGAGGAGGGCCATGAGGGTGATCAGGGGGCTGGAGCACCTCCTGTATGAAGACAGACTGAGAGAGTTGGGACTGTTCAGGCTGGAGAAGAGAAGGCTGCGTGGAGACCTCCTAGCAGCCTGGTTTACTGTGAGGTGTCCCTGGTTATGGCAGGGGGGTTGGAACTAGATTATCTTAAGGTCCTTTCCAGCCCTAAGTATTCTGTGATTCTATAACTGTATCAAAAATGCAACATCTTCTATTCATGTCTGGAATTTCATGCAGACTAATAGCGTTTCTATTCCATTTTTATATAGAACATATCCACAACGTGGGTAAAAATAATGGATGTTGGAAAATGTAGGTATCACCCACTGAAGGCAATCTGGTTGCCAGTGTTAGTTTTGACATACTACAGAATTTCCCTGCCTTAAGGCCTCAGCATCAAGTCTCATTAGTCTCAATTTATTTTTTTTTTATTAGTCTTTCAGATTAAAGACAAAGCTATAAGAACCTGCTAGTCAGAGTATCAGGCCATTCCCTTAGAGAGAATGGCTGTGAACATTCAGAAAGAAAATTTTCTAAATAATATCCTGGGCTGCATCAAAAGCAGCGTGACCAGCAGGTCGAAGGAGGTGATCCTGCCCCCCTACTCTGCTCTCGTGAGACCTCACCTGCAATACTGTGTGCAGTTCTGGTGTCCTCAACATAAAAAGGACATGGAGCTCTTGGAACAAGTCCAGACGAGGGCCACGAGGATGATCAAGGACTGGAGCATCTCCTGTATGAAGATAGGCTGAGAAAGTTGGGGCTGTTCAGCCTGGAGAAGAGAAGGTTGTGTGGAGACCTCCTAGTAGGCTTCCAGTATCTGAAGAGACCTATAAGGATGCTGGGGAGGGACACTTCATTAGGGACTGCAGTGACAGGACAAGGGGTAATGGATTCAAACTTAAACAGGGAAAGTTTACATAGGATATAAGGAGGAAGTTTTTTCCTGTGAGGGTGGTGAGGCACTGGAATGGGTTGTCCAAGGAAGCTGTGAATGCTCCATCCCTGTCAGTGTTCAAGACCAGGCTGAACAGAGCCTTGTGTGGCATGGTTTAGTATGTGGTGTCCCTCCCCATGTCAGGGGTTTTGGAACTTGATGATCTTAAAGTCCTTTCCAACCCTAACTATTCTATGATTCTGTGATTATTGTGGGATGAATTATCTCAACAGTTATTTTGTGATAATCTCGGCAGACTACACAGCATTGAAGCTACAGAACTAGAGGTCTGTTTTGCCTGTCATTTCATTCCTGGACTGGAAGCATTTTGCAATATGAGTGGAAAGAAAGCACCATTCTTAAATGCATTAGTATAATAATTAATATAATTGTATCAACATAATTAGTAATACTGAACTGGGAGCCTGTACTCAAAAGAAGCACCCGTTGCCCTCCCATCAGGAATTCAGGTTGGAAAACTGATTGCAGGCAGGTCTTCCTCTGTACTTTTCATTTCCAGTCCTGCCAGCTAGTTTGCTGTATCTTACCTCATCTCTTCTCCCTGAAATCACCTCTCAGAAAACTTGTGCATGCGTGCTTTCCCAGACAGACAAAATCAAAGAGCATATATATATCAATCCACACAGAAAACAGATTCTTATTAATTTTCTGACCTTTCCTGGCCAATGTGATTTCCATTCCAAACCTACTGCTGGTAATGTTCCCAGTACTGTACGATTACTTTCAGCATCTGGAAGTGAAATCAACCTTGCAGTTCTAAGGGGAGACTGCAAGCTCTGATGTCCAGGCTTTGAGATTTACAAATTATGATTACCATCCCACCAGTGGTCACGGGCGAGTTCATTATAATAGAAGCCACAGGATTTGTAACTTCCAGTCCTCAGGGAGTAAATCAGAGCATTCCACACTTGGCAGGATGCTTTGGATTTTTTCCGTTTTCTTGTATTGAGCCTAAAAGACCAATTTTAACATAATCTCTAAAGAGATAAATTGATGCATTCCTTCCTTAAATATACCCAGGTGTTAGTCTCCACAAAGTATTTCTCTTCAATTGATGCTAAAACCAAAAAACCTAGGGGGAGATATGAAGGTCTTTAAATAAATTTACGCTAAATTACTGCAGGGAATTGTATTTGTAGCTCAGCTCAAAAGGTAACTGTCTCTATTTAAAGTGATATAAAGAGAAATCTGCTTCCCTTGTGATTTATTCTCTCCTGGATGGCCTTTGGCAGGCTTCATTGGATCATGTGACAGTGTTGCAAATGGCAGTACAGCTCTAAACAAAGGGATTGTTTGGCTTTTTATCCCTGCAAATTAGCAGAGTTGAAACTACTGACACACTTATGAAATATTCCTTAAGAAACCAGTACCATGATAAGAAAATTATTTGCAAGTAGGAATCTTTCAGAACTTCAATTATTTAGTTATGAATGAAAAAGGAAATATACTAAATATTTCTTGGTCAACATGTGCAGAAAAGCAGTTTCACAAGCTGTCTGCATTAGTATTTGCATGGCTTCCTGAATACAGCGAAATATCAGCCTGCAGTTTCACTGAACATTTGCTGGAATTCATTTATCATCTGTAATGGTTTCAAACCCCAAAGTAGTCAACTGCCTGGATGACAGGCACTGATTGAAACCTGAAAAGTTATTTTGACCTTCCAAGGACTTTCACCTTAATGAGTGTAAATACCTTTCTAATTCTATGTTCTTTTCTAACCAATGTTATGCGGCTATCTAAAAAGCCTGTTTGAACGAGTTAAAAATAGAGTGAAGCAAACATTTACTTGGCTGAGAGTTTAATTTTGACTGAATTTAGCAATTTTTGTTCTGTAACAGATGAGATTATTTGAAATGACACTTCACAAAATCCCATGTCAAACTCTTACAATTTATAACTCCTTATATAAACAGGTACAAATTTGGGTCCTAATTCTATTCTCATTGATGTAGAAGGCACCTTTGCTAGTTTTATGGATGTTTGCAAATGGTATTATGACAGCTGGTACTGATATCCACTTGAATTAATAAGAGATTCAGATGGAGAATATATAAATTTGTTGTTCATTTGCAGTAATAGCACAGGCTCAATATTGCACAGAATTGCTCCTGAGATGACAAGACCTGAACAAACCTCTTCTCTCCCTCTTTTTCCCATGCAAGTTACATAGCAGGGTTTCTGCACAGCATTTGAGAGCACTAGCATTCATTGAATTTTTTTGCTAATAAGCATCCACAGTTGTAGTTTGGCAGCTGAGAAGATACGGTACATTGCCTCAGCTATGGAGCAGGTGTGCTACGATCACAAACAGAATCCTGGTATTTGTTTCTATCCTTCCCTAAATGGCTTCTATATGAGAACATTTTCATTTGCAAAATGGTGTATTGATAACTTTCACTTGATCACAGCAAGTTACAATGTAGATTACATAGCTATTTAAAATCCTCCCTAACCTCTTTTCTCTGTGTCTCTCAGAAGTAATTTGTATCTCAAATGATATCAATAAAAGTCAAGTCACTCTCTTTTCTTGCCAAGGGGAGCAATGGATTTCCATTATGAAGGTTTTAACTCATCTGGATGGTTTCTTTTTTAGATATGACTTAGAAAAACACATTAGAAAACTTGCTAATAAGCAAGCTGGTTTTGAAAACCAGTGATGTGATGTTCTGTGGGGGTTGGCATGGGGACCAGCGCTGTTTAGTGTCTTTGTTGGTGGCATGGACAATGGAATCAAGTATACCCTCAGCAAGTTTGCCAGTGACACCAAGCTGACCAGTGTGCTCGACATGCTGGAGGGAAGAGATGCATCCAGAGTGACCTTGACAGGATTGAGAGGTGAGCCCGTTCAAGTGCAAGGTGCAAGATCTTACACTTGGCCATGCTGAACTTCTCAAGAAGTCCACTTTTCTCACAAAGTTCAACAAGGCCAAGTGCAAAGTCCTGGGCATGGGTCAAGGCAATCCTAAGCACAAATTGGGCAAAGAATGGGTTGAGAGCAGCCCTGCTTCTCCCTCAGGAGAAGAACTTGGGGGTGTTGGTTGACAAAAGCTCAACACGAGCTGGCAGAGTGTCCTCTCAGCCCAGAAAGACAACCATATCCTGGGCTGCATGAAAAGGAGTATGACAAGCAGGTTGAAGGAGGTGATCCTTCCCCTCTACTTTGCTCTCATGAGACCTCGCCTCCAGTGCTGCATCCAGCTCTGCGGCCCCAGTGTAAGAGGGATAATAAGATGGACCTGCTAAAGCGCATACAGTGGAGGGCCATGAGGATGATCAGAGGGCTGGAGCACCTCTCGTATGAAGGCAGGCTGAGAAAGTTGTGATTGTTTAGCTTGCAGAAGAGAAGGCTCTGGGGAGATCTTAAAACAGCATTCCAGTACCTAAAGAAAACTGGAGAGGGACCTTTTTTTATAAAGGCAGGTAGGGATAGAACAAGGGGTAATGATTTTAACCTAAAAGAGGGAGGATTTAGGTGAGATTTTAGGAAAAAATTCTTCACTGTGAGGGTGGTGATGCTCTGGCACATGTGGCACTGACAAGTTGTGGATGCCCATGCTTGGCAGCGCTCAAGGCCAGGTTGGATGGTGCTTTGAGAAACCTGGTTTAGTGGTTGGTGTCCCTGCCTATGGCAGAGGGTTGGAACTAGTTGATCTTTAAGGTCCCTTCCAACCAAAGCCATTCTATGATTCTCTCATATAATTGTCTAGGAGAGAAGTTAAGATTAGAATGTCTAATACTAATTTCTAGATTAAAAAACAATCTGTGACTTTAGCACTGAATTGTAAAGCCTCCATGGGTACAATTCCATGTCCCGAATGTTTTAAAGAAGTAAACTCTTAGATTACTAGAATCTGTCCTCCCTATTTCTGGCATTATCAAAAACCAAAAGGAAAGCTTAAAGGAAGAATGCCTTGGTGGAATATTAGGCAATATTTTGTTCATTGAACAGCTGCCCAAATTCTCTGGGCAGCCTGTTCCAGTGTCTCACCACCCTCACAGTTAAGAATTTCTTCCCAGTATATAATCTAAAACTGTCCTTTTTAAAGCCATTACCTCTTGACCTATCACTACATGTTTTTGTAAAACTGGAATTCCAGTAATATATTGAATTACCTTGTTCTGCTTTATACCAATGATTTCTGAAAGAGTACAGTGGGAACAACAAAGATGTGTTTGCAAGACAGGATCAAATCTTTAAGATACATGCCCTTAAAGGATACTGTTATGATTAGAACACTGAAGAAACCACACGTTAAAGTTAGGCTACTTGCAGGGGGATGCTAGTTTTATTTCTGAGTATGTTATGAAATATTTACCGTGCTTTAAGTTGAGCAACAGAGGACTACTTCTGAATTTAAAGTGTACTGCCGTCTCCACATTCTTCTGAATAACTTTTATATCTGGAATCCTGGTGTTAAGAAGGTGGTAAGGAAGACCTTACATAGCCCGTATCATATGAATATATATACATATCACTTACAGAGCTGAAAAAAATAAACAAATTGAATACTAGCAAAACTGGTGAGCTTTCCTTGAAGGAGGATGGTATGTTGGTTTTGCTTTTTTTATGAGAATTTGGATGTCTGACTTAGTGTTTGTAAATAAAGGTTAAAAAGTGATCAGGTTGCTGATGTGGAATGACGAAGTCAAACGGAGACCATAGCTTCAGAGATTTTCTAATGGGTTTTGTCAGCAGACTTTAGTTCTTTATATACATGCATCATGATACGCTTAAAATTTCAAATTTGTTCTGTTACATGTTGCCTTGAAGCAAAGAGGTAGTCCTTTTGAGACAGGAAAGATTAATGGCTGATGAAACTGCAGATAAAAAAAAGTAACTTCCTTTTTGAAATTGTTGCACTGCTTTTATCCTAGCTTTTTCTTTGGTGTACCTATACAGTAATGGTCCTGCTAAATGAAAGGGCCATTTTCTGTGATTCTCTGTAGTTCCCTCAGTTCCAGCTGACTTTGAGAAACACTGAGGCATATTGCACAAACTAAAACCCATGCATACAGAAATACTCAGGAAGCAAATCAAAGTTAACATAGATTTCATGCATGGCAGCCAAGAAATATGGCACAATCAAACATATACAGGAAAATACTGAGTGGGAGAGAGAGACACAGGGCATCAAATACTTCAGCTTTCATATGCTGCTACAAAATATAAACAAACAAGCAAACTTGCTCTTGTATCTATAAAGATGTGTTATATCTGGAGCACTCAGCAGCAGAATGTTTATACGCTGAATAGTTTTGCCTTTGTGCATATGAAGCATCATTATGCAGTGGAGGTATTGAGAATGTGGGATATTAAGTCAGTCATCCAGGGAGAAAAAAAAGACCTTAGAAATTCTATAAAGTGACTAATGACTTTAATTTTGATTTTGAAGACGAATAATGGGGACTTGCAAATATTATAAAGACAAGGCTGTACTGAGACCTGATCCTTCAGAGAAAAATGACATCCAACATACTTAAATTAATCAGGAAGGAAGCATAGTCAGTTTTTTGCATAATGCTACAGTATTTATAGTACTTGCCTAGGAGATTGATATGTCTGGGGACTTTGGACTGTAATTTGAACTCAGCCTTCTAATTTCACAGGACATACTTTAATAATTGGGCGTGCTATGCCAGAACTACCCTTCATCCTGTTGTAAGCCTGAGCTACTATGCAAAAGGAGTGCAAAAGGAAAGCAAAATTCATATTCTCCCAAAAAGAACTGGCATGACCATCCTACCCTAATGTCAGTGAGCACAGAGAGTACCAAATTATGCTCTTTGCTCCTAATGAAGCTCCTGTTACATCCAGTAACTCTGCAAGAAAGATAATTTGGGACTCCCTGACCCACCTTTCTCCCAAGGAAGACTTCTTGTCATTGAGAGAAACTTTCTTCCCTACTCCAATTATACTTTCTGCTTTTGTCTTTCCCAGTGGTCTTGGAGGATTAAAGAGTATTTCTAGGAAATATTAGAGCTGTCTGTTCAAGTACTCTCAGGTAAGGATTCTGACTTCTGACTTGACAATTGCTGAGAGGAGCGGCTTGAGAGAGGACGCCTGCAACACCGGAGCGGAGTGGGGGGAGATCAGCGTCCAGGAGCCTCACCTCAGAGCACCAAGAGCCACCGAGGGAACCTCCAGTCCTCGACAGGACTTGCCTGGGAGCCGCCAGCTCAGCTCATGCGAGGCCCTGACTCTCCGGGGGCAGAGCCAGGAGGCTCGGCGGCAGCTGTGAGTGGTTAAAAACCTGCCCCGGGAGTGCGGCGAACGGAGCGGGTCGAGGCCGTTCATGCAGGTGGTGAGCGGGATGGTGAGCACTGACCGCATGAGCAAGGTAAGGTCTGGGAGCTCTGCTCTGGCTGCCCCGGCGGTGGCCAGCATAGGCACCCAGACAGAGCTGGTGAGGGGGGAGGCTGCAGGGCAGAATGGGCAGGGCTGCACTCGGTGCTCCCTGGTGGAGGTCCTGCTGCAGCAAGTGGCTGAGCTGTGGGATGCAGTTAATAGGCTGCGAGATGTCAGGGAAGCTGAGAGGGAGCAGGACTGTTTGCTCCAGGATCAAACTGTGTGGAAGCCTCAAGTTTCCCCTCTGGAGGAAGGGAGCGAGGAGGCTGCCAACCCGGGAGGGTGGCAATTAGTAACGAGGAAAGCCAACAAAAAAAGGAGGAAGAGGACAGTTAAAAGCAAGGGCCCTCCTCTTACATTTGCTGTCCCCACCCAGAACCATTTTGCAGTCCTGCAGGGGGCTAATGAGGAAAGGCGCTTGCATTGGGAACAGCTGGATGGGCACTGGTAAGGAAGGTCTCTACTGGTGCTGTCAGGAAAAAGCGGTGGGTTCTAGTAGTGGGGAACTCTGCTTTGAAAGGCACAGAGGCACCCATCTATCAGCCTGATCCGATCTCGAGGGAAGTGTGCTGCCTACCCGGAGCACAGATCAGGGATGTTGCGGAGAGGCTGCCTGCTCTGGTAAGTCTGATGGACTATTACCCGCTTCTAGTGATCCATGTGGGTGCTGGGGGACATAAAGAAGGACTACAGAGCCCTGGGAGAGGTGGTTGGGGCTGTGGAGCTCAGATTGTTTTTACATCCGTTCTCCAGGATACAGGGGAGAACCTTAAAAAATCCAGGAGGATTGGACAAGTTAAGAAATGGTTACAAGAGTAGTGTCATGGTCAAGGGTTTGGGTGTCTTGAACACGGGACCCAAGTTTGTAGGTCAGGTCTACTGAGGGATGGTGGACATGCTCTGATAAAGAAGGGGAAGAGTGGGCTTGGTAAGAGGCTTGCCAGACTTATCAAGGATGCTTTAAACTAGATGTGTTGGGGGAGAGGGGCATTGTTCATCCCAACACACCCAGTTGGTTGCTACCACCTATAAAAAATGCTCGGAGTGACGTAGCAACATTCCAGCTGCTCCAGCCAACAAGCTGGCCTCATTTGGAGCTCAGCTAAGATGTCTCTATACAAACGCTTGTAGCATGGGAAACAAACAAGAGGAATTAGAGATGTATGCATGTCTATGGGGGTATGATATAATAGGCATCACAGAAACATGGTGGGATGGCTCCTATGACTGGAGGGCTGGAATGAAAGGTTACAGGCTCTTTAGGAAAGACAAGCCTGGTAGGAAGGGAGGGAGAGTTGTTCTTTATGTTAGGGATAGGCTGGACCTATGGAACTCTGTCTGGGGACAGGTGATCAGTTAACAGAGAGTTTGTGGGTCAGGGTTAAAGGGAGAACAGTGATGGGAGACATAGCAGTGGGGATCTGTTACAGACCGCCTGATCAAGAGGACTCTGTGGATGAAGCGCTCCACAGAGAAATAGGAACAGAAGTTCCTATTGAACTTAGAACAATTCCTATAGAATTAGAAGTCAGACGCAGAGACTGTGAGAATGAAGACCATTGTAGGAGAGGATCTGGTTCAAGACCATCTTAAGGACCTGAATGTTCACAAGTCCATGGGACCTGATGAAATCCATCTGCGGGTCCTGAAGGAGCTGGCAAGTGAAGTTGCTAAGCTACTGTCCATCATATTTGAGAGATCACGGCAATCAGGTGAAGTTCCCGACTACTGGAAAAGGGGAAATATAACTCCCATTTTCAAGAAGGGGAAAATGGATGACCCGGGGAATTACAGACCAGTCAGTCTCACCTCTTGGCAAAATCNATATAACCCCCATTTTCAAGAAGGGGAAAATGGATGACCCGGGGAATTACAGACCAGTCAGTCTCACCTCTGTGCCTGGCAAAATCTTGGAGCAGATTCTCCTGGAAGGCATGCTAAGGCACATGAAAAACAACCAGGTGCTTGGTGACAGCCAGAATGGCTTCACTAAGGGGAAATCCTGCCTGAACAATTTGGTGGCCTTCTACAATGGGGCTTTGGAACTGATGGACAGGGTAAGAACAGTTGATGTCTTCTACCTGGACTTGTGCAGAGCGTTCCACACTGTCCCACACGACATCCTTGTCTCTAAATTGAAGAGACGTCAATTTGATAGGTGGGGCACTCGGTGGATAAAGAACTGGTTGGATGGCTGCAGACAAAGAGTTGTGGTCAATGGCTCAGTGTCTGGATGGAAGCCAGTGATGAGTGGTGTCCCTCAGGGATTGGTGTTGGGATCGGTCTTGTTCAACATCTTTGTCGCTGACAGGGACAGTGGGATTGAGTGCACCCTCAGCAAGTTTGCCGATGACACCAAGCTGTGTGGTTGGGTGGATATGGTGGAGGGAAGGAATGCCATCCAGAGGGACCTTGACACGCTTGTGAGGTGGGCTGATGCCAACCTCATGAAGTTTAACCATGCCAAGTGCAAAGTTCTACAGCTGGTTTAAAACCAATCCCAGGCACAGCTACAGGTTGGGCAAAGAGAAGATTCAGAGCCACCCTGCGGAGAAGGACATGGGAGTGGTGGTCGATGAGAAAATGAACATGAGCCGGCTTCAGTGTGCAGTCGCAGCCCAGAAAGCCAACTGTATCCTGGGCTGCATCAAAAGGAGCATGACCAGCAGGTCAAAGGAGGTGATCCTGCCCCTCTACTCTGCTCTTGTGAGACCTCACCTGGAGTCTTGTGTGCAGTTCTGGTGTCCTCAACATAAAAAGGACATGGAGCTGTTGGAACAAGTCCAGAGGAGGGCAATGAAGATGATCAGGGGACTGGAGCATCTCCCATACGAAGACAGGCTGAGAGAGTTGGGGCTGTTCAGGCTGGGGAAGAGAAGGCTGCGTGGAGACCTCCTAGCAGGTTTCCAGTATCTGAAGGGGGCCTATAAGGATGCTGGGGAGGGACTCTTCATTAGGGACATTAGGACATTAGGTGTAAGTGGTTCAAACTTAAAGAGGGGAGGTTTAGATTGGATCTAAGGAAGAAATTCTTTCCTGTGAGGGTGGTGAGATGCTGGAATGGGTTGGCCAGGGAGGTTGTGAGTGCTTCATCCCTGTTAGTGTTCAAGGCCAAATTGGATGAAGCCTTGGGTGACATGGTTTAGTGTGAGGTGTCCCTGCCCATGGCAGGGGGGTTGGAACTAAATGATCTTAAGGTGCTTTCCAACCCTAACTATTCTATGATTCTATGAAGATGATTTAACAAGGCCCATCTAGTGTGTATCTGCTTTTCAAGAAGATGGCTAAGGAGTAGTGCAAGAACAGAGCAAGTATACCATAGTATTTCACACTGGCATAGCTGTCTGATGTAGTCTGCAGTCATGCAGTCTGATGTAGTAGAGAAGCATAACAGAAAAGTGCATTAAAGCTCATTGCCTGCAGGACATAGCTATTGTTTTCTGATCAGCAGAACAGGGTGGTTTCTCCATTGCTGCCACGGAGCTAGCCAGTGGGGAAGAGAGGTGGTACATAACCCTCACCTCTGTCCCCACAAATGTAAACCACAGTCTCAGATTAATTATGTCAATTTGTTATTCATCAAAAGCACCTTTAGATGATGGACAACCATTTTCAGAAGTTATTTTATTTCTTGCCACAGACCGTGTGCTGTAAAGATGAAAGCAGTTAAGAAACTGGCTCCAAGTGTTCAAACAGATTAGGAAGAGTTGTCCTTGGCAAGGTCAAAGAGTACATCACTGCCTGATGTACCAGGGCTGTAGATGCTGCTTCTACAAGAACACCATGGTACAGTAAGTAACATGCATAGAAGGAAGTGGCTAGAAAGAGTTAGCAAATTATATTGAGAGGAAATGGACCAGCAGCTTGGATGCCACTTACCTCCCTGGAGCTCTGATAAAACCAGGGTATTAATGATCTGACCGAATGAAAATGATGGTCTCCCTAGCAAAAGTTTTGAGTAAATGTGAGCTAACCCATATCTATCTATCAGAGAGGCCACCTTTGCACATAGAGTCTTTCCAGGATAACAGACTCTTCCTTTTTTGTGATCTGTTTGGTCCCATTGTATATTTGGCCAGAATACAAATATTAGGAAATTGGGTATTTGAACAAAAGTTCTTTGTTAGAGTTATCTAAGGAGAAGGGCCTAAACCCACTCCCTTAATGGCCTCAACTCTAGCCTGAGGAATTAGAATACTACTTTTGTGAGTGAATTGACTACCAAATCTCTTACCAAAGTGCCAAAGAGCACATCATGGTCAAAATGTGAAGAATAGGATAAGGTGAAGAAAGTAAAAAGCCTTTATAGGTCAATTTCAGCAACATTTTCTTGAACACCTTTTTTTGTGTAGCAGGTGCCTACAGTCATGGTAAGTCTTGAAAAAAAAAAAAAAAAAGAGAAAATAATATTTTTTGAAAGCAGCAGTCACAAGTAGAACAGGTCTTCCCTGTAAATGAATTCATCCCATCAGAATGTCATTAAGACTTGAATGTAACTGGATAGCTTCTTTAAAACACTAGAAAAATGATGTAGAGAGCATAAGGGTCAGAGTGTCACAATTCAGAGGCAACAAACTGTGAGGATCCTTTCTCTATCTGTAGTTTTAAACAGCATTTCTCTTTGGCTTTCCACAAGCTTATAAAGTATAGGAAAACCACTAGCAGAAGTTCAGATTTTTAAAACAGAATTAATGCAAGGACAGTGAACACTCTTACAAGCTTCTTAACTTTCTACTTGAAGGTAAATGACAAAAGTGTGCACCCTGTTCATAAGACAAACTCATTTACCTTCTCGTTTTTGAAGCACAATACAATGTAACTCCTCTACAGAAACTTCTTGTATTTTTTCTTATTCAACCATTTATTAGAAGGATTTACTCCAGAGTAACATAATTTGCTAAGGAGTGGAGTGGTTATTGAGTAACAGCACCTCTCTTCCTCTGCTCATCACAGGCAACAAAGGATCATTAGAAAGTCTGCTATCACACGTATAGATCATTATAGTGTTAACACAGGGAAATCTGTCAGAAAATCACCACAGCAATATGTTTTCCCAGATCAAAATAATGTTTTTTTTGCCCTGGTCTGGGAGATAAGTAGACAAAACAAGATAAATGTGTCAATTCCCTGAGGGAATAATGAACTCTTTCATTAACACTCTCTGACACAGCACATACTACAGATCACATTGTGACGGAAAAGATGTTCAGTGCTCTACATCCATCTTTTTTTTACCCTACCAAATAGGAACTACATCTAGCTTAGGGCAGATTTTGTCCCATCAATAATATCTGAGGTCTACACGTTTGCAAAGGCACCCATAACTCACCCTTTTACTGCCTTCGTTGTATCTCTGGACATCAACAGCCTCTGGATAAAGCCATCTGATTTCCTAGCAACAGCCCAGACACATGATCTAACACCATCAAACTGCTTAGCTGACAGAGATGCCTCAAATTAAATGAATAACAGTAGAACTCCCTGCTGGCAAGGACTAACTTCTCCAAGTTACCTTAACAAAACTGGGTCAAGGGACATAGCTCGGTGTAGTTAACTTGCAGCAAACAGTAAGTGGACAAGCTCAACAAAACATCATCACAATCATCTAAATCTGGAAGGTGAGGAAATTGCTGGGAACTAAATTTGTCCACATAGCAAGCTGTCAAAGGCAATGAAAAAAATTGCATATCTGTAACAACTTTATCATGAAGCTTTGGCTATTTCAGCAGTAGCTTGCTTCCTATCGTATCTTAATCTATCCTATGACTCATTTTAATTCGTGGCCCCAAACAGATAGTGTTCAAAAAATAACCAGTGAAGTGCTTTATACTAGCTTTCAGGAGTTTCCTATTTTAACACATTGCAGGCGTTGCTGCAGTATCTGCTTCCAGCCACAGATCTGTGTTCAAAAAAGCTGACAAGGTACATTGAGAACCATCCAGCTATTTGCTAGATCCATTTATTTTGACCACTGCCACATTCAAGTCAATTGAGTAGCTAATCTCTCTCTACTGCCTCTTCCTGTTGGTCTCCACAGCCTATTGTTCTTCTTGGCTGTCCTAAAAAAACACTCTCCAGGCAGAAAGCTATGACAAAGTATTTAGGCAGAGGTTGTCTTTGCTCCCTGTGTATCTGCAGTGGCTTCTCTGTTTTTTGTAACGGCTTTTTTCCCTAGTGCACTGGCCATATGGCAGGTGTCTGTAGTGTATAAGATGTCAGGCACTCAACAAAAAAAAAAAAAAAAA
>NDXB01012697.1:0-29155 GCA_002631895.1 Agapornis roseicollis | reverse complement strand
AAAAAAAAAAGGCATTCTCATTTTAAGGATGTTTAGATTGGCTATAAGGAAGAAATTCTTTACTGTTAGGGTGGTGAGGCACTGGAACAGGTTGCCCAAGGAAGTTGTGAGTGCTCCATCCCTGGCAGTGTTTAAGGCCATGTTGGACGAAGCCTTGGGTGGCATGGTTTAGTGTGGGGTGTCCCTGCTTATAGCAGGGGTGTTGGAACTAGATGATCTTAAGGTCCTTTCCAACCCTAACTATTCTATGATTCTATTCTATGTCAAACATGTTCACAATGACGCTTCATAGTGAGGGGTGCTGTACAGCAACATTGTCCAACAGGTGGAAGCAGCAGTGAGGTTGAGTAAGCCAAGGTAGGTCAGCAAACACAAGCAGGCCTGTGGGATCATCCCAAATAAACTATGGTAGGGCTTTGGCATGATGCATTTGAAGAATGACAGAATACAGGTTCCCTATGAGACAGCCAGCTGTGCATAAATTGTAAGATATTATAGAATATTAAAAGGGCATTAAAATATACTTGGTTTCAACATACCCTGCATGCATTATAAATGTCTGATAGATAAAAGCTATTCAACAACTGCAAGTAATACAACTCCCTTACCTATAGCCCTACAGTGTGCTGTTGTCAGAGTACTATTGTCTACGTGAGGAAACATTTGCTGCGGTTTGCTCTATTTTTTAAAATATGTGATGTGCCTTTGCTATTGGTTGGTTGGTTGGTTTGGGGTTTTTTTACTTATCTCTTATCTTTCAGTAGTCAGTTTTCCTTGAGTTTATTTGATAAGTTTATCAATACAAGTGCATGCAGCTGTATTTGAATAACATCTGAAAGGCATGTCTGTGTCAGTGCATGAAAACGAGAATCAAATACGTTCTGAAAAGGCAAAATCATTGGTGCTGTCAAGGGTTTGATGATACAAGCTTTAATTTTCAGCTCATAGTGGCAGACTAAAGTAACAGAATCAGAGCATTTCACAGGTTTGTTTTTAAGGGCATCTGGGGAGGAAAGGGGGGTGGGGGGAGGGTGCTGCTGTGAGGAGAAGGTTGGAGCTAAATGAAGTTTAAAAGTAGAATGCATGTCTACCAAACTTTTAAAATAATGGAATGAAAGTGCCTTTGAAATCATATAGGTAACAGAAGGTCTTTTAAGGGTGAGTTCATAGTAAGAACTGGAGATTTCTGTTGTTTCTTTCAATGCAAATTTCTTGCTACTTCTGTGGGAGGCTGTTATGTGTGAGCCACTCTCTCTTCTGTATGTACCCAGGATAAATTAGGGGGCACTCACTGAACTGCAGAGCCCTTAGGTTTCCAAAGTGTATTTCCTCAGCTGTAAAACTGAATTACAGTACCTGTTTGCTCTTCTGTAGAGTCTTCCACATAAGGTGCAATGGCTGTGCCTGGCACTGCATGGAAGAACAAACTGTTGCATCTTGACTCAAAAAGTCTTCAGCTGGCACACAGCATGGACTGGATGTTATAACTTTCTACCAACTCAAGTTGCCATTTTCCATGTGAGAGCATTCCCCCTCCAGTCTTCAGGCATCTGTCTCTTTATTCAACTGCTTCCAGGGGGATGTTGCAGCTGGAAAACTCTTTGCTGAAATTCCCACTGTTTCAGAGGGCTTCTTTCTGCCTAAAATGGGTGTTGCAATCAGAAGTGAGAACTTCTGAAGACAACAAATAATTTTAAACACAGTCATCAGATTATGCTTCTTACCAGGAAGTGATGCCTTTCTGATCTGTAGTTTCCTTTTCCAGTAGGACTGTCAGGGGAATGATACATTCTTTACCTTATTACATGAGCTTGCTTATCTAAAAGCAACTTAAAAAACATTCCAGTAACTGAGTAAATCTAAAAGCGAAACTTGAAATGTTTTAAATATGGGATATGGCACTATATCAAACACTTACTAAATAGACAAGTATATTTCATTATCAGTTTTTACTGATTTTCCAGACCAAAAGTTTTGGAAATGATCCATACACTGTTATAGGTTATAATGAATATGACCTCAAAAGCAAAGTGGTGGTTAGAGAAACATAACTCATTTATTTGTTAATTATATAATCTATACCTGATGTACAGAATTTCTATAGTATTTCCCTCTCCCAATTAGAGAATGTCAGATTGAAACTAAGTATTTTGTTATTCTCTAAATACAAATTTGATCACCATTGCAATACTAACCTAAACCGTTTCTCTTGTTACTACCTCTGAGGAAAGCCCAAGTAAGTAGAATTATGTACAGTGTATTTAAAGAATTTAAAGTCATGGTGACACGGTTTAGTGTGAGGTGTTCCTGCCCATGGCAGGGGGGTTGGAACTAGATGATCTTAAGGTCCTTTCCAACCCTAACTATTCTATGATTCTATGTCTGAAGTGTGTTATAGAAAGCACTGAAACATCACTGTGTTGCCAGCGCTACAGATCATAAGCCTTTACTTTTGTTATTGTACATAAGGGAAGCCAGTTACCCAAGAATGTATATAACCATGGGCTGATCTCCACCTGTACCTTTCCTTGACACCCTCCCAAAAGAGTTTTGTCCTTGACCAGGGAGTCTGGTCTCATCTGAACAAGCACAAGTGTTTGAAAGTCATAAATAGATAGATAAGTAACCATAAAATAGAGATTTCAAAACAAATGCTCAAATATAAACTATATTGTTTTACAGCTTCAGTTGCTGGAATATATTTCACCTCCTTCATCTTACAACAATGGCAAACAACTGTAGCTAGTGCAGATCAGCTTCATATTTTGTTGCCTTAACCTTACTGCTTGGTTTAATAATATGAGTTTGATTTATTTTGGGTTTTGTGTGTTTTGTTGTTTGGTGAGCTATTTTGTTGGGTTTGGTTTTGGTTTGCTGTTTTTCTTTTTTACTGTACTGGATCATAAGGGTTTTTTGCAATTACTTAACAATTGTTTAAAGTGTAATATTTCCAAGTCAGTTCTTGTCTTAAGATTGTATCTTCAAAAAGAAATCATATGAAGATAAGGTGCCAAATGATCATATGATCAATAATATGACACATCATTGTACCATTGGCTTATATGCTTATGGTTTATGGGTTTGAAATTTTGTCAATACTGATTAAGATTCCTCTGTGACACAAGTAGACTGTAGTTATAGAGACCCCTTTTTTAATGTAAGATGTCTGGAAAGGTTTTCTAATATGTCAGGATTTAACTCCCTTGTGTCTTTCTATAGACGCTAGTCAGACATATCTATTTTATTGCCTATATAATAATTCTCATCCTTATAGTATCATATAAAATCCCACTGTCTTCCCTTTACCATGGAATTTTCAATATAGCATGGCTTTGGCATCAGACTCCCATAATTTTAGTCAGTTCAACTGATTATGAAAATGCAGTTCGAATAGGCTTAATAGTTTCCTAAGTAAATATTTAAATATGAATTCCAATGAAGACTTACAGATTACCATAATCAGTAGAAGATGAAACACTAAGCACTCCCTTTGTAATCTACAAAGCAACTTTGGTCTGAACATATGTTTGTAAATGTCCACATGCATGAAATGTCATTTTTTGTTTTGAAAATGCATAAGCAATGAATAGCAAGCAATAGACAAAACCAGCTTGTCAGGAGATTCACAGTCAAACTGACAAAACTGTACTGAAACCACTTAAGAATTAGAGAGTGATTTTATCTGCATGATAAAAATAATGGATTTTATTTTAGTTGTTAACCTTGATCTAAAGGTATTCTTTAAATGAAAAACTGCGTAAGTCTTTAGTAGTATATAGTAATTTTGTATATATGCCAATGTTTAAATAAGATGGTAATGTAAAATAATTTTCAAATCAGCATGTCTTTTGAAAAGTTTTGTTCTTCTGATTTCTTTGAAATTATGAGTGACTGTTTAAATTCCTGTCAGTTTAAAGTCACCCAGTCATTCTCTTCTCTCTTTACCTTGAATATATTGCAANAAATGCATAAGCAATGAATAGCAAGCAATAGACAAAACCAGCTTGTCAGGAGATTCACAGTCAAACTGACAAAACTGTACTGAAACCACTTAAGAATTAGAGAGTGATTTTATCTGCATGATAAAAATAATGGATTTTATTTTAGTTGTTAACCTTGATCTAAAGGTATTCTTTAAATGAAAAACTGCGTAAGTCTTTAGTAGTATATAGTAATTTTGTATATATGCCAATGTTTAAATAAGATGGTAATGTAAAATAATTTTCAAATCAGCATGTCTTTTGAAAAGTTTTGTTCTTCTGATTTCTTTGAAATTATGAGTGACTGTTTAAATTCCTGTCAAAGTCACCCAGTCATTCTCTTCTCTCTTTACCTTGAATATATTGCAATTCAAAAGCTTTTCTTTGAAGCTTCCCATCTAAAATAATTCTCAAGTGCAGCACCAGCCTCTACATTGGCTATATGGAGTATTTTGCCTGGACACTAGTTGAGCAAAAATCCATAGAAACAGGAAAATTGTTTTTCAACCTGCATTGACTAAGGGAAGCTAGAAATCAGCAATGTTTCTACACTGTATGTTATATTCCCACCTAGTGAGGAAACATCTACCTTACATGTATCTTCTATATGGCCGTTAATGATGTGTGCATAACCTACTACTTAGCATAGGTCCCATTCAGAAATCTAGATGAACACAGGAAGTGCCTATATTGTTTTCCCTGACTGCACTCACAGCTCTGTGACTGAAGTTATTGCAGGCCAAGTTTTATTCTGATATCAGAACATAACCAAAGTGTACTAAAGTTTGGATCAGGATGAAACTTTCTGCCCTAACATTACTGAAGAATTTTAATTTCAAGGTATTGCTACATAGTAATGCAAGAAGAAAATAAGTTTCTGACTATTTTCTTTCCTTAATAGTAATTTATAGACATTACTTTTCTTGCTTAACAAGCTGTGCTTCTCAAATAAAATCTTATGCCTTACATATCTTACTAATGAGCCATTAACAGGACTCTAAAACATAGAGTTTCACTTGCATAACAGTAAAACACTTTCTTAGTATCCCTGTCTCATTATATTTTTTCCAAAATAATTTTTGCAAGTGCTATGTACTTCTTCAGAAATATTACAATAATGAATGTAAGCTAATCTGAAAGCTAATAACTTTTTTGAAAAGACAAAGTAATTATTTCAGTATGAAATCCCGTTATAATCATGTAAACAAGAAAAAGAGGAGCTATTTTGTGCTCTCTGCGTGGCAGAGGTTCTTTGGAGACTATCTGATACTTTGCTAGATATGCAGTTAATTAATAGTAGGTGTGATTGGTAAAGTAGATCACAGCAGAATAGATATGCACTCAACAAAAACCACTTCATTGGTGATTTGCTTTTTTTTGGGCTGAGTTCATCAGATATAGTGCTTCACAAGGATATTAAAGGAATCAGAGCTACTAGGCTCTAGAGTAGGAGCTATAAAGCAACAGTAAAGATAGGTAAGAAAATAAATTAAACATATCTCCCAGTTCAAAACACATGGCCATAGCCCTAGCCCAAGAAGGAAGACAGAAAAAGTTGCAGAATGAGTAGCCAGCTTTGCAATGAACATGCATTCTAATTGTGTACACCAGCACATAAAGAATACTGGGAAGGGATATCTAATGGACATAACATTTTATTTAAAATGAAATCTCAAGTGAAGTCAAAGATCTCACTAGAAAAGACCCCTAGGGTTTAAGACATGACACTACAGTACATGCAAGATACATGGATGAAAGTTATTGGCATAATTACCTTAAAAATGGACAAAATTCTAATCCTGTACAATATAGTACTAGTGAAAGCCTGGCATCAGCACTCCTGAACAGAGGAAAATGGAAGAAGGGAGCCTGTAGCTACAGAGGTGGAGAGTTTTGTTTGCTTGCTCTCCTTTTTTCTTTTTCAAACAGGACACCAAGATTAGTCAAAATAAACATTTGTTTTTATTGTTATACAACACCAAATCAGCATTGCCATATCCAAGAATAATGTAATTACAAATGTCAGAACTATAAGGTCAATTAATACTTGAATTCAAGCAACTTTTCATTGTATTTTGTAAATCCTTAAAGGAAGCAGATCAAGATGCTAAATTTTCACACAAGACAAGCATACAAGTGCATAAGTAGAAGTCTGTGCATCATCAAGGGATTTCAGTGACAGTGCTAAAGATGAGCCCTTTTTAAGCAACTCGGACCCACTCTGTGACAAACAGTATATGCCCGTGCCTGCTACTATCAGTTAAGAGAGGGAGCTTTCTATCAAAATGAGATTTTGTTTAAAGACATCAGATAATAATTCCACAGCTTGACATGAAAGAAATATGGTTTTTAATGTACATGAAAATCATCAGGGATCTGAAAAAAAAAATCAAATAACTAATCTCTTTTTTCTGGCTTCAAACAAATAGAGAAACTGAAAAATAAAAATGGCCAAAAATAACCGAAGGCAAGCACGATAGCTGATATTGCCAACACTAAAAAATAGTGCTTGGAAGAAGCAGAGTTTCTTGCTGTCAGAAAAAAATTAACTATCTGTTAACTTCCCTGAGACATTCTTACTAAAGCACAAGAAAATAGGAGATTATGCATACCAACTGAGTTTTTTAGAGGAAGTATCTGTTATGGAAATACCTCAGAGATGGTCACATTTCAACAAAATACAGGTGAAATACTGCCTTCTGTTATTCCCATGAAATATGTTTTAATGGAAAACAGCAGGTAAGTAGAATTTCCTACCAAAATGATGCAGTCAAGCTCTGATGCCTCTTCAGTTTTGTTAAAAAATGGCACTCCAGTCTTGAAACATAGCTTCTCATCACTGAATTTTTAAAGCCAGCCTTAGAAGTTAACAACAGGGTAGCCCAGGAGTTGCTAGCATGTACAGACGAAGAAGGCAAAACAATAAACTTAGAATGTGAAGTTCCAGGAATTACCACACTTTGTGAAAACAAGACTGTGTCCATCTCTGATGGGAAATAGCTGTCACTAACAACAGAAACAGGTGGTAGCCAGACATATATGGGCACAGCTAAGTGACATCGGCAAATCCCAGCAGACAGAGAATTAAGGTGTGGAGATGTCTGTTCAAGAAATCCTTCTTAGAGGCAATAGTAACAGCAGGCTGTACTAGTGAAGTTCCAGGACACACCATGGCTAAAAGTAGCAGATTAAACAGAGCTAAACAATATATTGAGGTCTACAGAGTACTTCATGAATAGCACTTCAGCCTTGCTTACTGGCTCTAAGTCTGAAATTTATTATATACTGTTGATGATTACTAGCTGTTACATTTGGCTGGGAGGAGAGAGATGAAGAATTGTGATTTTTAAGAGCATGCATCCTGAGCCAAATTGATTGTTTATCATTAACAACAAAAGATGTTGATCAGCAAGACAGCTAATGAGCCAGGCACATTTTAGATTCCCAGATTTAGAGCAGCTTGTCACACTAAGCTTGTCACACTAAGACAACCTCTATATATTGAAGAGACAGACTTTCCCAATTTTTTTTTCTTTTCCAGACAAACATGAGTGTTTTGGTACCATCACAGGGGAAACAGAAGGACTCCCATCTCCTCAGCCTCACTGCTTTAAAAGTTTAAAGAATGTTGGAGGGCTGGAGAGAAGAAAGTGAGGGAAGGGGTTCCTCTTTGTCTTGAGTGCAATGACAGTGTGTCCCCACTTGCCAAAAGCTGAAGAACAAATATCTCTCATAGTGTCAATAGATAGAAGTGTCTGGGAACACTGCAATTAGTTCACTCAAATTTACTTCACAGACTCATAAATTTTAAAACCATGAAATACTAAACATAGTTTAAGATGCCTATGACTGAGAATTTGTAGTCTACTTTGTGAACCTCCTAGTAGATGAGTGTGTGTTGGAGGCGATGAAGACCATGCTATTTCGCACAAGAGCTCTTGATATAAGCAAGGGGGGAAAAGAATGAGGGGAGTGTCTGTTCATTAGAATAGTTTTTCTTCCACTATGTTATTCTATTTCCAGGTCTGACATGTGGATGAGTAGTAGTTCAGGACCCAAAACCAGTACATTTCACCAAGAGGAGTTCCCTGATGCTAGGAAAGTTTTCTCCTAGGCATTTGCAGCTAGTTTACACTTACACTATCTTCATACGTTTATACTTCTTTTTTGTATGATTTACAAACATTTCTGTTCCACAAAGCTCTGTGTCTGCATAGGTGCTGACTTACTAAAGACAGTTTATGTATTCAGGATACTGACAAGAACACTGATGTTTTTTCCCCACAATTTAGTTCTTCAGATTATATATTCTGACACATAGTGATATGAGGAAACAAAACCAAAAATAGTCTTATAAATATTAAAACATGCAAATTATATATTTTCAATAAAACATTCTCATTTGACTTTACAATGCACATCCAACTTTGCTTTCTAGGAAGACAGAAAGGTTGTTTAGACAATATACTGTTTCACTATGAACTATGCAAATCCTAGCCTATCTGCCGAGTAAAAAACTACAGATTTCTATTTCCATGTTCCATGCCTAAATCAGCTTTTTCAGTTTTATGATTAAATTCATTGCCCATATGAATGGTTCTGACAGAAAAACATCACTACCCTGAAATTTTCCAAATAGGTACAGAATAAGTGTTTATTGTATCTTTATATTTCCTAAGAAGAGTGACATTGGAGTAAAAAAAACCCAACAAACAAACAAACAAACAAACAGAAAACCAAAAGAAAAAAACTCCCTTTTGCTTTTCTTCTGCAGACAGGTGCATCATATGCTGAACTATATAATACTAGAACAGAGTGATGGGAAGAGAGGAGATAAGGCGTTGCCTAAGAAGCCAAAGCAACTTATTACCCTAACATCTGGAATGAAGCAACTTCAAAGAATAACAAGTCCTTTCAAGAGGTTTGGTTTTGTTTCTTTCTTAATTCTGGAGTGAATTTTGTAGTTCTATTTTGAAAATATCTTCTTTTTAAAGCATGTGTATCAACAATGAAGTTAACTATCTCACAATTTGTTGCATTTTCTATTCACTATAAATAAAACAAGCAAACTGAAGAGTTAGTAAAGAAAGGGGGAAAAAAGAAATGAATGGAAAAAAAAAAATATCTCTTTGCATAGATAAATACAATGAGCTAGATCAAATTGTCTCGTGTATGATTAAGCACACATGCAAACGAGTTTCTCAGCCAAACCCTAGACCCCACAGTGTCTCCAGTAGGTGTTTGAGGCCCCCTGGTTCCTTCCAAAACCAACTCACAAACCTCTGCTGTCTACTTGGCTTTCCAAACCTACTCCCTGTCAAGTCTGGCTTGGCTTGTGCCAGCGATAACACACAGATGTAGTAGCAATATCCACATGGACCAGTCTTCCTGGTTGCTTTCATCCTATGCACACAGGTCCTCACTGACCCACAGTCTAAATCCAGTGGCTGGAACTTACACCTTCATACACAGAAAGGAGAATATTTTGCCAGGGAAAATAGTCAAAAATGGAGTTATAATGAGAAGACAGGGCAAACTGTGCTGATCAGGCACAGGGCATGGCCAGGCACACGTACTGACCAGCAAGCTCTTTACGTGCAGCCAACACTTAGACCCTTATCCCTCTGTTTTTCCATACTTGTCTCTCTCAAAACCAATTTGATTCTTTGGTCCTTCCCTGAAGGAAGGACCAAATTTTCTACAATGCTGTTTTCTGCATGTCAGGGTCAGCCCAGTACTGCAGCAGGTAGCACACTTCTCAGTCTGAGAGGTGATGAGGTGACTTTCTGCTGCCACCCCGGGGCAGTGGGGCTGACACTTTCCTGGGACAGGGGCTCTGGTGTCTCATGAGGCTGTTGAATCACCCCACCTTACAGCTGCATGCTGAGCTCCACAGTGTGGTTGAAAGCAAGCCTTTAGTCACACAACCGACAGAACTTTCTCTCCCTTATGAAATGCTGTCATCTAGTCCTAATTACCTAGTAAATACATAGTAGCAATAGTGAATAGCTACTAGCTACCTTATTTTCTACAAAAAACATTTGTAGTTAAGTTAGAGCTCTGCTTATTAGCAACTTCCAAAAAATATACCAGGAGGAACACATCATTTAATCAAAGTCTGTGAACTTGGATTGCCTTAAGAAGGTATTAGCTCCTTTAAGAGAAATTACACATTTGCACCAAGCTAGGGTGAAGCTAAATGAAACATTCATAGAGTATAGAACGCCTAGAATCAAAGGACTTTCCTTTTCAGTGACTGAAGGCAGAAGTTAGCTAGTGATGCTTGCTGAAGTTAGCGTACATCTAACCTAGAATTTAGCATATGAATTCTGTTCTAAGTCTGAGTCCCTCCAGCAGATAGAGGAACTTGCTAAAAATCTTTCCCACTTTAGTGATGGAAAATAGAGCACCTTAGGACTCCAGTTTTTAAGAAGCAGTGTTACATTTTCTTAAAAAGTGACAACGGTAAAGCTGCCTACAGCCTCCATTTCCCTAAGTTATGATTCCATGCTGGCAGCGAATACTGCCAAGAAAGCTCAATGCATAAGGAATCCTTGAAGCACTTTATCTTCTTTTTTTAGATTATAAATTTAACTTTTTATATATTGCCTTTAACTTGCTCTTAAGGTTTAGAGGGGAAAATATTCATTACTAATAAGCAAAATAGCTTGCTCTTTGTAATGACAAAAGCTTGGTTTGTCACTTGGATATGAGATTTTTGAAGACAGTCATTGATTTAAAAATAAAATATAATTAGTTAAATTAAATGGGTTGGTTTAACTTATTTGAATAACCATCTTTACAAAAATTTATATGCAGTTTATCCTTTCCCTTATACTATGTCAAGATACATATTTTATTTAAAGACTTACATAACTAACTTAAAAGCAAATGTAAAATAACCTTTGCAAAAATATTTTTAAAAATATAATTAATGTGGTTTTATCATTATTTTTTCTTACTATAAATGTGTATCACCTTGTCCTTGAACAGAAATGATCTCAAGCTTCTTCCAGCTTTTTAAGTGTCTCCATGTAATCTTGCATTATGTATTTTCAATGAATAGTTGCTTGTAAAAGATTTGGGTTTTTTTCACCTCCTACATGAGAAGGAACATGAGTGGATTGGAAGAAAGATGAAAAAGATATTTCAGCTTTATGGTTACAACGCACCTGTATGTGAATTATTCCACATGCCTTCAGTAAAAAAGCTGCATTCTTCATTTCCCCACCACACCATTTTCCTTACTTTATGAACACCAATATAATAATTTTTTTAAAAATGAAACCCTAAGCCATGAAACTGTGTTTGGAAAGGATAGCCTAAAAAAACCCCAACATGTCAACCATATCCTGGGCTGCATCAAAAGGAGCATGACCAGCAGGTCAAAGGAGGTGATCCTGCCCTTCTACTCTGCTCTCGTGAGACCTCAGCTGGAGTATTGTGTGCAGTTCTGGTGTCCTCAACACAAAAAGGACATGGAGCTGTTGGAACAAGTCCAGAGGAGGGCTACGAGGATGATCAGGGGAATGGAACATCTCCTATATGGAGACAGGCTGAGAACATTGGGGTTGTTCTGCCTGGAGAAGAGAAGGTTGCATGGAGACCTCATAGCAGCCTTCCAGTATCTGAAGGGGGGCTATAGGGATGCCGGGGATGAACTCTTCATTAGGGGCTGCAGTGATACGACAAGGGGTAACGGGTTCAAACATAACCAGAGGAAGTTTAGGTTGGCTATAAGGAGGAAGTTCAGGTTGGCTATAAGGAGGAAGTTCTTTACTGTTAGGGTGGTGAGATGCTGGAATGGGTTGGCCAGGGAGATTGTGAGTGCTCCATCCCTGTCAGTGTTCAAGGCCAGATTGGATGAAGCCTTGGGTGGCATGGTGTAGTGTGAGGTGTCCCTGGTTATGGCAGGGGGTTTGGAACTAGATGATCTTAAGGTTCTTTCCAACCCTAACTATNGAAGAAATTCTTTCCTGTGAGGGTGGTGAGGCACTGGAATGGGTTGCCCAGGGAGGTTGTGAGTGCTCCATCCCTGTCAGTGTTCAAGGCCAGATTGGATGAAGCCTTGGGTGGCATGGTGTAGTGTGAGGTGTCCCTGGTTATGGCAGGGGGTTTGGAACTAGATGATCTTAAGGTTCTTTCCAACCCTAACTATTCTATGGTTCTATTCTGAGAGATACTGTTCTCAGGTTTAATTTTCAGCAAACATATATCCTTACATTTTTCATACAGATGTAGTGATTATATTCTTTCCCAATGGTTTGCTAGCTATTTACCATTCTAAAATATAGGCAAGTTATTTCACAAGCTGCGTGTGTTACTAGCACTGTTAACTAGCAAAACGAACAGTATGTTTTTTACATGTAATACAGAAAATATACCCCTTGATCTGTGGTTGTGAAATATGCAATCTAAAAGTCATTTTTATTTCCCCTATATCTCTTAATTTTTCAGAGAAATGTTCAGATAAAGAAATTAGCACTTGCAGAGCCTGAGACTTTTACAGTATCTGTTGGCTACTGTAATAGCTTTTAGGGGCCAAACCCAAAAGTAACAAAACAAATTTGAATATGGGACTGAAATAGTACAATTTACCACTCATGGAAAGAAGTTTTAGATTTGTGGACTTCTGGTTCCACGGATTTTTATACATATATGTCAGTGCCATAAGATGAGTAGTCTGAGAGATAAAGAAAGACCCATCTCACAGTGAGCTCATAGAAACATACCTGACAGGTGAAAGTGAAGCTATGAGTTGGCAGCCCTCAAGCCTTTGAGGTAATAATTGTGAATACAAAATCAAGCTGTATCTTTTTTGTCTGCTCATAGACATTCTGACAACAAAGAAAAAAATCCAAGTGCATCCAATATGTTCGTCAGCAAGCTGTCTAAATCTGCATAGTGCAGGTACTGTCACTAGAAGTCCGTAGCAACATTCATTCCCAGGGACAGCATTGTCCTTACTTCTAAGGATATTATGTTTTGATGCAGAAGCCTAAGGGAGAACTTTTACCTGGCTGAAGATCCTGAGGAACCCAGAAGCACAACAACAGTCTCTGAGCTTGAGTGTGTTGCTTCCTTTGATGTTAACCTATTTATACACCTCCATTCTTCTCACCTCTGTGCCTGACAAAATCTTGGAGCAGATTCTCCTGGAAGGCATGCTAAGGCACATGAAAAACAACCAGGTGCTTGGTGGCGGCCAGCATGGCTTCACTAAGGGGAAATTCTGCCTGACCAATTTGGTGGCCTTCTGTGATGGGGCTATGGAACTAATGGACACGGGTAGAGCAGTTGATGTCATCTACCTGGACTTGTGCAAAGCATTCAAGACTGTCCCACACAACATCCTTGTCTCTAAATTGAAGAGACGTCAATTTGATAGGTGGGGCACTCGGTGGATAAAGAACTGGTTGGATGGCCGCACGCAAAGAGTTGTGGTCAATGGCTCAGTGTCCAGCTGGAAGCCAGTGATGAGTGGTGTCCCTCAGGGATTGGTGTTGGGATCGATCTTGTTTAACTTCTTTGTTGATGACATGGACAGTGGAATTGAGTGCACCCTCAGCAAGTTTGCCAATGACACCAAGCTGAGTGGTTGGGTGGATATGGTGGAGGGAAGGAATGCCATCCAGAGGGACCCTGACATGCTTGTGAGGTGGGCTGATGCCAACCTCATGAAGTTTAACCATGCCAAGTGCAAGGTCCTACACCTGGGTCAGAGCAATCCCAGGCACAGCTACAGGTTGAGCAAAGAGAAGATTCAGAGCAGCCCTGTGGAGAAGGACTTGGGGGTGGTGGTCGGTGGGAAAATGAACATGAGCTGACTTCAGTGTGCGTTCGCAGCCCAGAAAGCCAACTGTATCCTGGGCTGCATCAAAAGGAGCGTGACCAGCAGGTCAAAGGAGGTGATCCTGCCCCTCTACTCTGCTCTTGTGAGACCTCACCTGGAATATTGTGTGCAGTTCTGGTGTCCTCAACATAAAAAGGACATGGAGCTGTTGGAACAAGTGCAGAGGAGGGCCATGAAGATGATCAGGGGACTGGAGCATCTCTCATACAAAGACAGGCTGAGAGAGTTGTGGCTGTACAGGATGGGGAAGAGAAGGCTGCGTGGAGACCTCCTAGCAGGTTTCCAGTATCTGAAGGGGGGCTTCATTAGGGACTGTAGTGACAGGACAAGGGGTAATGGGTTAAAAGTTAAACAGGGGAGGTTTAGATTGGATCTAAGGAAGAAATTCTTTCCTGTGAGGGTGGTGAGGCACCAGAATGGGTTGGCCAGGGAGGAGTGCTCCANTTGGATCTAAGGAAGAAATTCTTTCCTGTGAGGGTGGTGAGGCACCAGAATGGGTTGGCCAGGGAGGTTGTGAGTGCTCCATCCCTGGCAGTGTTCAAGGCCAGGTTGGACAGAGTCTTGGTTGACACAGTTTAGTGTGAGGTGTCCCTGCTTATGGCAGGGGGGTTGGAACTAGATGATCTTAAGGTCCTTTCCAACCCTAACTATTCTATGATTCTATGATTCTTAAATGCTATTAGAAGAAAATACCACTTGTTGTAGCAGGTTAGCATGTCATGCCAGCTATAGAAATAGTCTGTTTTTCTCTGCCTGTTTCTCTAGCAGAATCTGGTATTAGCTGCTCCAAAATGTCCAAGAATCTTTTCTGTGGATATGATAACCACATAAGAATGTTAGCTCCCTAATCCATTTTTGTAGGTACATCTCCAACTTTTTCTACCTTTTCCATACATCTCAAGATTTTTCCAGTGAGAATAGAACACATAGCTCCACTCAGTTTTAGGCAGATTGTGCTAAGGCACCACTATGAGATATTTAAACGACAGAATCAAAGTTTACAGTTTTTGGTGGGAACAGTGCCTTAGTCCATTCTGCTCACAATATTACCAAAATGAGACCTAAGATTCAGATTGGTTTTTCCTATAAGGATCCTGAAAACCTTATGTCACATGCTCTTCAACTTTTCTTTCAAGTTATCTCACTGCTATCACTTCTGCTTATGTTATAGCCCTTGTAAGAGTCTCAGGAGTCAGAAACTTTGGTCTCAAAAAACCTCATTTTACATATGGATGTGTGCATATTACTAATTAGAAGGAGAGGCAGAAGAATACTTGAATCCTTCTGAAGCAAAAAAAAAGTTACAAGATTCAGAATTTTCAAATATTTGAAAAAAGTGTCTGTTAACCTGCTGGTTGTAAATTAAATCATAAAAACATGAATGAAAAGCATTTTTGAGACAGAGAAACTAAAAGACCAAGTAAATATAGTTGGAGCTTTTTTGTTTAATTACTGCATATTCCATTCTTCAATGTAGAGGGTTGTCTCTAGGAAGACAAAACTATTGTTTACATTTAGATATTTACATTTAGATTTTAATTCATTACATTCACACTGTACCAGAATCCAAAATCGTTATGCAATATGCTTGGTATTAGTGGAGGAGATACGAGCACAGAGGCCAGAGGCACATAAGTCTGACACTTGAAAACTCACTTCTTACACTACACAGCTTAGATAAAATGTAGTCCTCAAAAAAATCAAGCTAGTTCTAGAATAATACAATCAACTATTTTTGCAAATGAGACTGATCTCAAATCATTGCCACATGGTTGCACAGTCTAAAGCTGCTTAGTCCTTCCCTTATTTTGAAGTAATGTTTGTCCTATTTTTGAACCAGTATCAACATTTTCCATAGGTTTGATACTCACATCCATCATGCCTACTGCTAATTTTTGCACCACATATGCACAATTCAGCATTAAACCCATTTACCTTCTTCTGGGAGGTCCAATAACACATTTACACATTTTGTTTGCAAATCCTATCATTTACTAAGGACTGAAATGCAACCAGCCCTGCAATAATAGCTGAAAAAGTCTGAGGAGAAAATTAGATCTCTTTGGATTTCATTGAATATTCTGATCAAAACTATCTATCTGTTATATTTATTGAAGAAAATTTTGAATTGCTTTATTGTGGACTGGAACACAGAAAAGAGAAGAAGCTGTTATAAAACATGGAAAAGCACTGAGCTTGGACTTGTCAGACTCCACAGAAGAAAAGTCAAGAAGGTGGTAAGTCAAGAGCAGAAAGAGGAATCAGGATGGAGATGGATGCGAGTGGCAGAGCAACTCTTCAGAGTGTGCCTCCAGTCCCTGACAGCACAGAGAGCTTTTTTTAAACAGCACATGCTGCAGAATTCCTCATCCACACTGCACACAGACAAACTGTACAATTCATCCAAGCCAACCAGGACAACTGTTAGTTTTGCCATGAATAGAGTCCTTATTCGAAAATCTTTCTGGATGAATTCACTGCATTTTGAAAACCTTATTCTAGCCTAGCAAACAGCACTTTCATAAAGTCCCTTTATAAGTCTTGGCTAAAATTATGTAATAATAAGTTTAGATCCAGCAGCTAAAAGGACTAATTTTTAAGACGAGGTCAGTAAGAGAGAGAAGATGATGATGTATGGTTTGGTGGCTGCAATCCAGTCCAAACACTCAGTGAAGTAAAGTAAATAGTTCTTGTCTGGCTTTGGTCTGTTCTTCCTACCTGCACCTGCTGAAAGACTCATTGAGGTACAGTATATTATTAACATGTTCTGCAGCCAACAGTAGTTATGAGTTTATAAAATATCAGTCTGCTTATTAAAAAAAGAAACTATTTATTTTTCTTGCAGGAGATACTTACGATTTGTTTCGATTATACAGATAGCACATACATGCTGTCTTAATAAAAAGCTAAAAGTATAGTCTCTAAGTGTTATAAGACACAACTATGCAGGAGTAAATCTCATATTCAAATATAATTTCCTTTTAATTGCTATTTAGGCTCCTAAATAGAGCTTTATATTGTCATATTGTACTCCAGGTTCCAAAAGAGAGAAAGAGAGCTTGAGCAAAGAGAAATAATGCTTTTGCTGAGTTTCACTTAGTTCCATACATACTCAGTCCCACAGCCACATCAGTCAGTTTGTGGTCCTTAAGATAACTTGAGAAAGCTGCCATTTTGAAGCAGTCTTTCCTGAAAGAAAAACCCCAAATGTACAGTTCGGTGTTAAAACTTCAAGCCTCATATTTTAAGTACTCAGCAAATACAACATTGCCATTTGAGCAGCTCCTTCAGGTCAGAACTTTTCTTTTTCTGTCCACAATGATGCTGACTGGCATATCCCAGCACCATGGGAGAAAAAAGATTTCAGTGCATATTGGGCTAAAGTTCCAGAACAGACAGCCATGGTCAGAGATATTTTGCATCCAAAAAAGAAAAAAAAATAAGAAAGAAAATATTAGGAGAGTCAGTTTTCTGCTGAAATATTTCTTGGAAAACTCTAATAACAATGTGAGCACACCTTCAGGTATGATTTATTGTGCAATGGAATGAACATAAACCAGCTCTTGCAGTAGTCTGTACAGAAACCAAGGCTTTTTTTTGCTTTTATTTGTTTGGGGTTTGTTTTGTTTTGTTTTCTGAATTCTTCTTACATTACTTCATATCCAACAAAGGACCACTAAGCTGATGAAGGGGGTGGAGCATCTCTTTTATGAGGGAAGGCTGAAAGAGCTGGGACTGTTCAGCCTTGAGAAAAGAAGGCTAGAAAGGGATTTATTCAATGTATGTATATAACTGAAGGAGGGGTGCAAGGAAGACAGAACCTGGCTCTTTCTAGTAGTGCCCCATGACAGGACAAGAAGCAGTGAGTACACACTGAAACACAAGACATTCTGTGTGACCAGTGGGAAACACTTTTTTATTGGTGGGGTGGCTGAGCACTGGCACGGGTTGCCCAGAGAGGTGATGGAGCCTCCATCCTTGGAGATCTTCAAAAGCCATGTGGACATCGTCCTGGGTAGCGAACATTAAGTCCTTCTGGTCCACCTGGTCCAACCTTCCCGCTCAGCTCAAGGAGGTTGGACCAGATGCACTCGAGGTCCCTTCTAACCTTAGCTGTTCTGTTATTATGCACACATGTGAATTTAAGAAATGGGCCTGTGTGGGTGGTAGACAAATAAGACAGGTAGGAGTATATTGGATTCCACTGAAATGACACACCTCGGTTCAGGTCAGGAGCTCCATAGAAAAATGGATTGATATCTTTTCTAAGTAATACTTCTGTGTACTACTGATCTCTAGGGCAACTATATTCCTGCATAGTAGCTCTCCACATGGGCTTTGCTCTCTATCCCCAAGCTCAAGAGTGGATACATGGCAACACAGGCTGATCACCAAATGGGTGTATAGGAGCCATGAATATCAAGGGATGTCTTTATGTGAACATGACCAGGTACTTCCAAACATCTTTATGTGAGGCACCGGTACTTCCAAAACCAAGTTGTATTTGAAAATGATACTATCCCTACAAGGTGAAGTTTTTTGAATGGTATTATATTTAGCAGTATATAAATCAGAAATGCTGAGATTATAAATATAGCAAAGAAGCAGGCAAGAAAAAACAGGAAACAAAACCTAGCTTTTTGAGATTTGTCTGACTGGAAGTAAAATCTAAAACCTTTCAGCTGATGGCTGACAACTGCAATGGAGTAAGAACAAGTCTCTTCTGCCTTCACCACCATATCTATCTATAAGTAAAAGAATAGAAGCTTTGTTAAACTGTAATAATGTAGAAGATTGATTATCAGGCAGGGAGCAGGGCATTCTAATGGTGACTTTTCACCATGCTAGTGAAAAATGCCTTTAACTAAGCCTGAAAACAGTGCCAATCCGACACAGAAGAAGAGGTTAAAAGGAACTTTTGTCCTTCTGCTGAAATAGATTCTCTTATGTGACCTCACTTCTTACAATTATTGTGGGTGTTGTGGCCAGACTGACAGTTAGTGCTCCTAAAGGGTGGCAGCAACAATAATTTGGAGTAGTAGGTGGGCTGATCTAAATCGTTTCAGCCTTGCTTACAATACTGCTGTCATAAACAAGGTAACCTTATTAGCTGTGCTTTGTGGTTTATATTTTTCCTTAAGGATATGATAAAGGATGTCAAAGTCAGCCCTGCCGCTCTCCATATATGTTCTCTGAACAAATACAAGATGTCATCTTTCTGTACTAACAAACTGACACACAGGAACAGTAGATTCACCTAACGGAGGCAGGGTGAAAATTTCACCTAAGTATTAAAGACTTTTATATTTTCAGATTGCTCTAGCATTCTCAAATTGCAATGCAATTTTCAAAATCTTAACTGGGGATGGGGGGAGAATATGATAGTGATCAGTGTTATAGTGTTTCATAAAATCAGGCTTAAATAGGACAACCATTTATATAGACAACCATTTATATATTGTTGTATTTGCCCCTATCTTGTTAATGAGTTGGGGGAAAAAAAAATAATTTCCCATAACAGTAAATGCAGTGTATTATACAAAGAATGTAAAGCCCAAATAATGGCCCTTGAAATGAGGAACTGAAGTGACACATGAAAGTACTGAGATGTTTGGTATTATAAGTAGAATTGTTGCACCTTCCAAAATGAAGAACAAGATTCCTAACAACAAACAAAAATGCCTGCTTCCAAGAAAACAGCTATACTTGTTGGGAAAGAGACTGTGCTTAGTGTTACAAGCCAAGTCTCTAATAAGTGTAATTTTTCAATGTATACACAATATTCTCATATGACTTCTAATTATCACCTTTGTCTCTTGCCTGTGCATTAATATCAAGTGACAAACATATGTTAATGCAGGAAAACAAGCACTCTTGAAGCTATCCCTCTGGCATTCTTTTAGCAGAGGTTTTGTTTTGGAGTTTTGGGGATTCTTTTGCTTTTAAAAGATAGGATATTTGAAGGGAAGTTTGTTTTATCCCTCTTCTCAGATCAGCATGCAAAATACAGTAATGGAGCCCTCTTTTAGAAGTGCCATACACTGTTTCTGATCATTATCAGTTCTGCGCTTAAGCAGAAATGGTCAGGAATACTTGAAAGAGCTAAGGCTATTATTATAGCTACTGCTGAGCAGAAATGAAAGGAATATAAATGGATACACACAGAAGAGGAGCAAGTCCTTTGGCTAGCCTCCTTTGGGTAGGTAAAGAGTTGCTTTGCCTTCCTAGTGCAATAGGAATGTTTAAATTAGGTCTCTATTTAAAAGAGCAGTGAGGAGAGAGAAGGAAAACCATAGGAACAACCTTTGAACTTCAGTTCTTAAGTTTGCCAAAATTTAAATTCAAATCCAGAATTTTGAATAATCCCACTATGAAGTTTGTTACAAGGCACAGAAAAATCTCTCAAAGCTGTGATCTTGACCTAGAATTTCAATATTGGATTTTGAATCCAATTTGAATTTGAAGTCAACTGACATTGTTGAATTAAATCAGACACATTTTCTCCATTTGATATTAACAAAGGAACATTTGGTGTCAAATAAGCTGGCTTTCATGCTTATTCAGAAAATATTTTTATGCCTTGAAAGTTTTTGGTCTGCATGTATTCATATGTTTGGTGCATTAACCATTTGCACAGTTCACCTATTAGAATCTGAGCTTATATTTTTTTAAGTCTGTACTAGTATGCTGTCATCTCTAGTAATGGACACTAACGACAATTAAAAAATATATTTATGATGTGTGTCTTGTGGGTTTTATAAGGATATTGCAGGATGTGGATACTCTTACTATAAGCTAGTTGAATCTTTCTTTTTTCATACATACCCTTTATTACATCAAGTAGGGGTATGAGCATATTATAGATGAACAGACAGAAAAGGCACAGCTGAAGGTTGTTTTACCTGTTTATAAGTTGTCATACTGTAAACATTCTGGATGATGTACTCCATAAGGCTAACATTCTGAGTGCTATTTTATTGATAACCTTTATAAAGAAGAAATGTCACCTTTGCTATGGTTGCAAAATTGGTATTAAAATCAACTATATGTTCACCAGCTGTCATCAGTACTGCATTTGGAAGCATGTGCTCCTAACCAAGAACCGCACAGTGATAGCTTGAAACACCTGGCAAAATCTCTTTCCTTCTATTCCTTTTGAACTATAGCACTTTACTGGTAAATCCTTTGCTGAACAATTTGTGGAGCTCACAGTGTGAGTCCTTATAATTGGAATGATTTTGTAACACTGCTGTCAGCGCCATACCTGCACTTTGTCAAACTGATCCCACTCATCTCTGAAATAAATAGATTAAACGAAGCTTTTAAATTCTGCATGTCAGAAAAGTTATTCATCAGTCCTGAAATACACGACTATGTGTTCTAGTAAAAAGACTGGAAAGTTTTGCTCCATGGCCCCATTAATTTTATTGCAGCTAATTATGTATTATACCTCTTGGAGATACTTCTTTCAAATATCACTTATTACCCATAATGGACTAAGTCTTTATTGAGAGTTAATTTCTAGAAGTAAATTAATCAGGAAAATCAGTTTAGGTCCTTTCTGGTTGTGACGGGAGAAAAGCAATACCATAGTGTAGGGTGTAGCCTAAGTTATTTAGGGATAAAGGAGAATCAAGGTTTTGCTTGGTTTTTCAGACTGAGTTCTGTATTTCTGACTTACTGACACAATAGTCAGTAAGTGGTCTAACAATTCAGAATTTTTTTTAATGCATCTTTTTAATAACACAGAGAGATCACATTTAGTGGGTCAGGGGGTAATAAGAATGAACCATAAAGGAATTTCCATTGATCTTACTATGAAAGCTCTGAAGAACCAGGCATCTACAGATAACTACAATTTCATCCACTCTGTTTCCATTCACATGCAATAGATTAGTATACAAAAAAATCCTTAGGAAAAGATACTAAACTGTTTGCTAGGCATATACAACTAGAATTTAGGAATATCTCAACTCAGGTCATACTTAGTATGTTGAATTCAAGACTGCAAAAGTAATCTGCCTTTCTTATGATCAATTTAGGCAAATTCCTTTGAAATTTTTAAGATAATGTGTCCACATTTCAGTATACATGTAAACGAAAGGCTTATGAACCAACAGCACAGTAAGACCTGATTGGTAGCAATTCAGATGAATTTCAGTCACATCTTGATTTCTCTGACTGTCATCATGTTTGTCACAGTATTTGTTAGTTTAGGGTTTGTTTTTTTTTTTTTTTAACCTTACAGCATTCAGGGTTTTCTAAACTCAAGAGTGACATTACATATCCATTCTTAGCCATGTATGAAGAAACAAATACCTTGTAGAATATTGGGAGATTTCATTATACTCTAAATTGAATTGAATGTAAGTAGGTGTATTTGAGATAAGTTATGGTACTTCTGGAAAGCTGCTGGATTCAATTTTCATTGAAGGAAATGGAAACACTTCAATTGATTTAATGAGTCTTGGGTTTGATCCAAGGTGCACTTTGACTTAATTGGACCGTTCCTTGGAGTAAGTGCAATAACTACTTGAGTACTCATATGCAATGCGTGTTTGTAACATATAGTCCTTAGAAGTGGGCATTTGAAAGGGAAGAAGAAACACTCCCATGCTGCAACTAGTTGAATTTCACAAGAGATAAAAAACATTGAAATTTTGCAAAAGTAAGAATTTTCTTTTTATGTTAACATAGTAGAACAACACATCAGGCATTTGACTTTCATATTTCTGTGAAACTTTAGTAGAAATGTATACTTTTTCACCTGTTATTACAAGCTAAACTTCCAAGGGATTGAAAGAAATAGATTCAGAACTGTGTGTTATAAATTGAGTCTTGTAGCTAACTATAGTAATTTCTTGGTATATTTATTTAATGACACAAAATAAACACTACATACTCTCCTTCACTCCTGTGAGACTTGTTTCCTTCTTTACCATCTGTGATAAAGTTATCAGTATAGATAAAATACTGAAAATACGGTTTTTAATGTAATCTCAATCATAATGTGTTACACTATATTAATGTGAAGCTTTTTCTACCCAGCTGTGATGCAGTGCCTTTCCTGATTCCCTATCCACTGCAAATGTGAAATGCCTTCAATTCATCATTGAAGAGGCAGATTAAGTTGTTATTATCAAGTAACTCAGCTCGACACAGAATCAAACCAAAGTATTGCAGGGGAGATGATCTGAATGTGCTACCTACAAAGGCAGTGATTTCTGCAGCCCTCCACAATCTGCTATACAGAGTAAAAAATAGTATTTTACATTCTAAGGACACATTTCCTCCCATATGCACAAATTCAGGAGGAAAAATTTGCTGAGAAAAATCAAAGATTAGGGTGGTGAGGCACCGGAATGGGTTGCCCAAGGAAGTTGTGAGTGCTCCATCCCTGGCAGCGTTCAAGGCCAGGTTGGACAAAGCCTTGGGTGGCATGGTTTAGTGTAAGGTGTCCCTGCTTATGGCAGGGGGGTTGGAACTACATGATTCTATGATTATGTAATAAGAAGCTTCCACCTCTGTCCAAGACGTCTAGTCGTTCTTACAAGTCAGAGTACAGAATTAACTGCTATCTAGCTCTGCTCTGCCAAATATACCAGTATAATGTGTATTTCAAATAATTTAAGTTTGTTATTTTTCCAAATTTTATGAATCTTTCCAAATTTTCCAAATTTTATGCACTGGATTGATTTAATCTAAAAAAGCTTTTATGTTAACAGTATTAACAATGTAGTAAATAAACAACTTTAATTTCTCTTTAAGACTTTTTCTAGATGTACTCTAAGATATGGTAATTAACAGGCTTTAAAGATAATCACAATAGGTTGGTAAAATTTGAGTTAGGTGACAGAGATATCACTAAGGGATGGTGCAGATGCAAAATAAGAGTTGCAAACTGCAGTGACCCATGACTAGAACTGGCTTAATTTGTGTGGCATTATAGCTGAACTGTACATCGTTAATATCATACAGGCATTGATACATAAACAAGAAGGTAAATCAACATGACCAGGATTAATTGTAGGGCAAAATCACTGGGCTGCTTAATACATGGCTTTTAGTTCACTACAGTTATATGCATAAGAGGCAGAGTAGTTCTCTTTATATTCCTTTCTGTAGCTAGAGAACACAATCTGCCATTAGATGGCTATATAACAATGACCAGCCATTTAAGCTTTCTATCCACAATTTGCATGTTGACTTTGCATGTATTAAGAAGGCTGACACTTAAAACCCCCCGTAACAAGGTCATTAATGTCTCCTGAAATCTTGCTTCCATTCCTGTTTTTCCTGCTGTAGGAAAACCAAGAACCTCCTTCCTCCTTTGGAAATATAACATGAAAAGTGAATAGTGCAACTATGGCTAGAGAGTATACAGCCAAAAATTCTGGTAAGACAGCCAGATCTGGACCACTGGATACGTTAATTACCTGGGCAGAGTACTTCATTTATGCTATAGCACTAGAGTGCTTTGGAGACTTAAAAATGTGAGCTGAAGTAAGATAACAGGAGATACCAAATGTCACAAATTCACAGCTGTTGAGAAACCAACAGGCAATATCTGTCTCCTCGAACCCAACAGCTGATCTCCACTCAGCACTGTAAAGGGAATGAAACTCTGTACGATCCCTGTCACATCACATTAAAAGAAAGTCTTTCCAGAAATTCAATACACCTATCAGCTTTACCTAGACAAGACACACCAACCAGGCAGTTAAGAAACCAAAGTGCCTGTGCTGTCAAGAGCTTCTTTTTCAAGACTTGTAGCAGATACATCTGCTATATGAAGAACTGTGAAGAAACAACCAACAGAATTTATCTGAGCATCCAAATTTAGGAACAACACCATATTCAAGGTTCTGCAGCCCTGGAGCAAGATTACTGATTCTTTTTAAAGACTGTTTGCTATACTGCAGGCACCCCTCAATGTGGTGATCTGGAAGATATGCAGGTTCATCACAAAGACTGCAGGAGATCACAGTGATTATTTAATTTCACCATTTCCCCAGGAGCTACAAATCCTCTGGAACATAAATTAGCTCTTAGAATGATAAAATGAATGACTCCAAGGAATTGCAAGGTCATTTCAAGTATCTTTTCTTCTAATTCAGCTCATCTAACTTCTCTGTTGAATTTGACTATCTTCCAGCATTGTGTGTCATCACATGAAATGTACGGAAATAGCCTTCACAAGTATTTTCCATACCTAAGCACATTTGGTTGTAATAAACATTTATACCAGCTTGTAATAAAATTCTGTAATCTGATGTAGTATCTCCACACATCATCAGCCTCTAGTAATTGCTGTTGCTTAAGCTCTGATCGTGCAAATAATTATAACTATTAAGATAGTGCTGTAACTTTAGAAATATCTGGTTTATTTAATTAAATGATACAACCCATGTGACTGATTACAGAATTGGCATGTCAACAACAGAAAGCCAATACAGCAAATCACCATTAAGGAAAATTGATGATCCCTAAATCTACCTTAAGTCAATACTATTTTAACAAACAAGATTTTTCCATTCGTATTCCCTGAAGTTTATATGGCTAAATTTAAATAGAAGATCATCTTATTTTCTGAAGTATTGTGTTGAAAGTGCAATTTCCTCACAAGCATTTTTGTGATGGAAATTAAAACTTCAGAGAAATTAGAAAGGTTTGAGAACTAGGTGAAAAATTAGACAAATTAGCTAGCAAAGACGTACAGAGTCTTCCTGAAGTTGTCTGGTAAATTGTAAAATATGAATTTAGGAGACTAATGTTTTCAATTCAAACAACTGAACTGCCTGATTAAAGTCCCATACTACTTTTCTAAGAAGAGATAGTTAAAAAGAAAACAAAGATAATGTAGTCCATTAATCTTGATGTATTTTGATTGAAAGCAGCACAAATTCAGGCCCCAAAACTTGGATCAATGAGACTCAGTACTCAAGACCTGATTTTTATAGAGCACTTTTGGGCAAAATTGACAGAAACTGTCAAATTTACAACTTTTTTCTTTTCTTCTGACATTTCAAGAAAGAAGCAACACTGTCAATACATGCACAGTGTTTGGCCTGAGTTAAATACAGTCCAAAGTTAACACTGAGCTGTACAGCTTTTTTTCTTTTTTATTTTTTAATTGATTATTTTATGACATTCACAACAAAAGGCCTTGTAAGAGCAGCTCCTAGTTAAGAGTTTTTACACTGATTCAGAGATATGATTGTATGACAGAACCACAGAATCATTAGGACTGGAAGGGACCCCTGGAGGTCATCCAGTCCAACCCTCCCTGCCAAGGCAGGGCCACCAAGAGCAGGTTATACAGGAACATGTTCAGGTAGGTTTTGAATGTCTCCAGAGAGGGAGACTCCACAACCTTCCTGGGCAGCCTGTTCCAGTGCTCTGACACCCTCAATGTAAAGAAGGTCTTCCTCATGTTGAGGTGAAACTTCTTGTGTTTTATTCTATAGCCGTTGCTCCTCCTCCCATCACTGAGCACCACTGAAGAGAGTCTGACACCATCCTCCTGGCATCTGCCTTTGAGATATTTATATGCATTAATGAGATCCCCTCTCAGTCTTCTCTAAACAGTCCCAGATCCTGCAAGCACTCCTCATAAGGAAGATGCTTCAGAACCCTGATCATACTTGTGGCACTCCGCTGGACCTTCTCTAGTAACTCCTAGTCTTGTACTGAAGAGCCCAGAACTGGGCACGGTATTTCAGATGTAGCCTCACCAGTATCGATTGAAGGGAGAGGACACACTCCTCCCAATGCACCCCAGGATACAGTTGGCCCTCCTGGGGGGCCTCATTGTCGCTGCTGCCTCATTGTCAACTTACCATCCACCAATATCTCAGTCAGAGAGTGAGTCATTAAGACATGTACAAATTAGTAGAGGGCCATACCTATGCTGCTTTCACTTCCACTATTGCTTTATTATTTTATAATGGTGATAGTCTTACTATGGCTCTCCTGTAGTTGAAGACATAAAGCATTCACACAGAGATGAGCATCAATTTTGAGAAGGAGAGTTTAATTTGGCAACTTGCACACCTATCCTCCCTTACCTAATTGAGGGAGTCTGTCAGTCTTACAGTTTATTAGATACAGTAAAATCTGGCTGAAGTTTGTATAAAGTGGTCACAGCTACAAAACAGAGGTCAAACATGCTCTTCTCTTTTTTTTCTTTTTTTTAAAAAAAACCCTTTTTACAGTAGAAGGATTATCTTATTTTGTTCTTGAGGTAGAAAAACTTAAACCACAGAGACACAAGGAGGACAACCATGCTAATTTTTAAGCAATTCTAACACCTTAAGTGGAGTTCTAACCTTGACAACATATTTTATTCCTTGGAGAGAAACCCATCTGCAGCTGTGTCTGATGTGCTTTAAATTCTTAAAGGTAAATTATGCCAAGTTTATTTGGATAGCTCGTACTACCCTGATATTCAGCTGCAGTCATTGTCAGCAGTGAACTAGAAGTTTAACAAACCTTATGAGAGCTTCAGAGATTCAACATTCACACAAAAAGAAATAAAAACATAGACAACCAAAACTCCATTGTACTGTTCCCTACAATAGGTAGCAACTGAGTTTACCACAACAACCCTTTTACATTTATTACATTCCAACATTATCTTTCACTAACCTCTTTTTTGTTGTTGTTGTTGTTGGTTTTGGTGTTTGGTTTTGTTTGTTTGTTTGTTTACTGGCAGAATGTGATGATGTTACTGCTTTATATTTGTAGCCAATGTTAACCCAACTGTAAAATAACTTATGTGAGCTATTTCAGAAACACTGAAGTGGCAAAATGTTACAGAAGATAATGTAGTAAAATGTCCCCTTTTTAGTGATTTAATCAAATCAGGCTTGCCAGAATTTGCTAGAGAGAAATCATTGTCACATGTGAAACCCATTCTCAGGAACAGAAAAGGCAGTATTTGGATTCTGAAGTGCTAAATAAGTTATAAAACTTCATCAGTCTGTTTTTAAAATTCTTCTTCCCTGACAAGAAGATGCACTTTCTCTCTGCAAGAACAGAAGGGACTCAAAGACTGACAAGTTTCTGTAAGAAAGAGTCAATTATAGTTCACTAGAATATTTTGGAAGACAAAATGGTAGTCTTTTTGTTGCTCTCTTCCCTAACTCCCTGTTTCCAGGAAAGAAACATGCTGCCTCTTAAATAGACCATGGAACTTCCCTGTGATAGATCTTATCTATCAAGCCTCCATTGTGCAGTAAGATATTATCAGGATAACATACAGCTTCACATACTGGAAAAAATGGCTTTCTCTCTAGAGCTTCCAGCACACCTACACCATGCAGCAAGACTTGTGGAAAGACAGTAAGCTAGAAAAGGGCATCATTGCCATGAATGTGGTGAATCAAAAGCTTTTACTTTCCAGTCATCTGAACCACATACCTAGGTAGATTGGAATAGAGAACAACAAAGGAGTCACTACTTACTGCATTGTCATTAACAGAGCACGTGTACTTATTTTAAAGTCATATCTGAGCATTTATTTACTCTGTAAACATAAAGCTCAGTAAAGCTAGTGACAATTTTAAGAATAATTCCAAACTATCAAATTCCCAGGAACCTTATGTATCACCTTATGTTCTGTGAATCACTGACAGAATAAGAAAGCTTCTCTCCTCAGCTGATGGAAATTTTTACAGTTGCAAAAAAAAATATTTAGATAGTCCATGCTACTCTTAATAAGAACTGAGCATTTCACATCTTAAAAATGTCCAGAGTCAAGTATGCTACCTGTTTCAGCATTCCTTTTGTCTTGAAGAGTCTGAATGAACACATACTCTAGCAAAGACTTTAACAATTCCCTTTAGAATTTGCTATTACATTTCAGAAGCTAGTAATTTTGCCCCCTGTAGATCAGATAGTGATGAAGTCAGGTGGGAACTGGAAACTGAAGGACCAGATTTCTCATTTAACATAAAGGAATGCTTTGATCACTGAGTCATTGTCTAGCAGTGTGCATTAAGTATCTTACCCCACCACCATTTACAAGAGCTCTTTCAATGATCAAGCCAAGCAGGTTGCTTCTTCCCTTTTCTAACTATTTAGAAAAAAAAAGAAAGAATATAAAAAAGAAGGAGTCAAGCAGATTTTCATTTTGTGGCTGGCAAGGGAACAATAGGTTTCTAACACACCTTTCCCGAGAGAGGCTAGGGAAAGCAAATTTCTTCATTTCAACCAGTTGTCAGCAAGAAACATATCAAAGGCGGCTGCTCTCTTTTACATTACTGTTAGCTCTGTGTCGTGGTTTAAACCCACGCAGCTCGTTCACTCACTCAACCCCCCT